>CABHPQ010163734.1:0-10304 GCA_902168405.1 Peromyscus aztecus | reverse complement strand
CCATTTCATCACGGTGGACAGCGAGATTGCAGAGGGCCAGCACAGCCAGCGAGGGGACTCTGGGTCCAATTCAGTTGGCAGTGAGGAGCCTTCGAGCGTTTTATGGGCAGGGATATGGCAGGAACAAAGCAGTGCTTTAGGAAGATTAATTTGGAATTGCATGATGGGTTGATTGACAGAACTACAATAAGTTCAGCAGAAAAGGAGGGTATTTTCTGGACAAAGCTGGTTTATTGTACGGTCTGCTTTAGTTTTGAACTGGCTTACATTTTGATGGAATTATTTTTTAAAGGATAGTATGGCTTATTTTTTTTTAATGCTTTTTCATAGAGTTAACAAATAGACTCTTATATCATGGACTTTTTTTTTTTATCATTGTGAACTCCATACTCAAGGGAGAACTAGTGATATTTATGGCCACGGCAATGTTTGATTTCCCAGGAGTGACAGTTCTTAGGTATCAATTATTTCTTGTTTTCTGTGGTATTTGTAAGGTGCCTTTGACTTTCTTCTCTAGCTGAGGATGTCAGGGCACTTTGGAAAATGGATACCGGGGGCAAACCTGCGCTATGGATCAACGGACAGCTCTGTTTCCTTGCCAGTTTATTCTAGAAAGATAGTATCTTTGTTTTTGCCATAGAACCCCGGGGGTTCTCATAAGCGGCTCATAGGACCCGAGTCTTACAAAATATGAGGAGGATACAAATTAAATGTCAAAATAATCACTAATGATGACATGGCTTTTTTGTAACCTCACAGCAGCCACATGGTAGAGTCCTGCTAATTCATTATTCTGTTACTCTCATCTGACAGATGAGAAAACGAGAGAGAGAGAGAGAGAGAGAGAGAGAGAGAGAGAGAGAGACAGAGAGAGAGAGAGAGAGAGAGAATGATACTCAAGATTGTTGGGTAGCTCATGACTGCCTGTAGCTCTAGCTCCAGGGGTTCTGATGCCTCCCTTTGGCCTGTGTGAGCAGTTGTGCATATGTGTGCCCCATTCACACACACTCACCAAGCTAGTGTAAGAATCACTGTTTTGCATGCATCTGACTTAATAATAGTGGAGCTTCCGTTACAAGACAATGCCACTAAGGACATCCAGCTAAGAACTTTCAAAACTATGAAGATAATCCTCTATTTTGCTTAAGAATGCCCATCTTGCGTATGCTCACTTTGGTGATTTGGTTTTGTTTTGTTGTTGTTGTTGTTTTTTGTTTTTCGAGACAGGGTTTCTCCGTGTTGTTTTGGTGCCTGTCCTGGATCTCGCTCTGTAGACCAGGCTGGCCTCGAACTCACAGAGATCCGCCTGGCTCTGCCTCCCGAGTGCTGGGATTAAAGGTGTGCGCCACCACCGCCCAGCATGGTGATTCGGTTTTAAACATGGCCTGCTGTGGTACACTCACATTCTTTGGCAGCCTACAGGCTCCATGACAGACATCACTGTTGAACCCTCTTCATATTCTTTTAAGTCTTTGCTTATCTGTAAACTGTCCTTGCTTCCCCTTCTCTTCAGTGCCCAGGTCATGAATGAATGAATGATTTGAACACATTGCCACTAGAAAGAAACCTAACTATGATCTTCCTCCCTCTTCCACTCCCTTTAATTTCCTCCCTCTGTCTGTCTGTTTATCTAACCATCAATTTAGCCTGGTGGGAAATATTATTGAGTGTAGAACTGGAGGAGTGATGGGGACTAAAAGACAATTATAAAAGTCACACAAAGAAAGGTCATCCTATCCATTGGCAAAAATTTTACAAGTATCAGGTGGCTAAATGAAAATGTAAACCACCACATGCATTCAAGAAGAGCTCATTGGTATCTCACTTTTGCTACTAGGAAAATAAATTTCTAAAAGTGAATAGCAAGCTGGTGTGATTGACATGTCTTGCATGTCTCCCCAGGTGGAGCCGCTCTGGACCTGAAGGCATGTCCCCCCAAACCCTTTCGCTGGATCCTGGACATGACGTGGCTGAACCTTGTGGAGCTCAGCAAGCTCCCCCAGTTTGCAGAAATTATGAACCAGGTAAAGGAAGAGGGGCTGAATAAAAACAGGTCTGCAGATCAAAACACAGTAGGTTGTTTATCCAGGGTCTCCCAGTGACAGTTTCTACCCCCAGAGGAGCAGTATGGATTTAGATGGGTGTGCTGGGACCCACCTACAATCCCAGTTCACTAGAGACTGAGGCAGGGGAACCAGGTGTTCAGGCCATCCTGACTGACATAGTGAGACCCTGTCTTGAAAGCAAAACAAAGATTAAATCAGTGGTTCTCAACTTTTGTAATGCTGTGACCCTTTAATACAGTTCCTCATGTCATGGTGTCCCCCAACCATAAAATTATTTTCATTGCTACTTCATAATATATATACTCCATATACTGCTATGAATCACAATGTAAATATCTGTGTTTTCTGATGGTCTTAGGTAATCTTTGTGAAAGGGATTCAATCCCTAAAGGGGTCTTGACTCACAGGCTGAGAACCACGGAATGAAAGCCAAGACTGTGGCCTCCTGGGCCAGGGAGGTGGGGTGTGGATGGACGGACTTCAAAGGGAGCTTTTCACAGGCATTGGGAACAAACCTTCCTTCTACATGGTGGACAGAGGGTTTGTGTGTGTGTGCTCAACTATGCATGCACATGTTGGCACATGCATGTAGGAGCCAGAGGTTAACCTTGGGTGTCATTCCTCTGGCTCCATCCGCCTTACTTACCAAGTAGGGTAGGTTATCTGGGACAGAGTCCTAGGGATCTACTGTCTCTGCTTCCCCGGTATTGGCATTATAAGCACAGGCCTCCACGGCCAGCCTTTTACATGGGTGTGGGGATTAACTCGGGGCCTCATGGATAGCTTGGCAGGTGCTTTACCAGCTCAGCTGCCCCCAGCCCATCCCTTCCAGCCTATTCCCTTACCCCAGCCCCCAAGGGTTTTTTCTCTATTCCTGCTTGAGTTACACCCAGATGTACAAGGATTGGATGAGTGGACCCTTCCATTGTATCAATGCTTTTGCATTTTACTTCTGCTTGTGAATTCCAGTTGGAGTCAAATCAAGAGAATGGTGTACTTTTACAAAATATCAAATTAGCTTATTGGTGCAGACATAAAGTGACCTGGAGTAATGGCTCAGTGGTTAAAGCGCTTGCCACGTAAGCAGGAAAACCAGAGTTCGGAAACCCAGGCAGATGCCTGGTGGGCCTGGCAGCCTCAGAGGGCAAATACAGAGTCCCCAGAGTAAAGTGGATAGAGATACTAGCCATATATAAGACTTCTGGGTTTGATCTACCCCTGGGAATAAGATGGAAGAGCAACAAGCCACTGCAGTCTTCAGGGGGCCATTTAGATGCACTTCAGAACCCCTCCCTTATCTCATACCGCCCCAGGGACAAGGCCGAAGCAATTGAATTGCAGAGTTAATCGAGTCTGGTTAACAACCCACTCTCTGCCATGTCCTCTTCTGTGAATCTCACAGAATGCACGGCTTTGAGTGGTTTTCCACCTCTCTGGGCCCCAAATAAGAAGGGTAGAAACCAGAGGCTGGGCAAATGGCGCAGTCAGTGACGTGCTAACCATGCACACAAGGGGACCTGCCATCAGACCCTCGGAACCTACGTTTAAACCCCCCCCCAACAAACAAACAAACAAACAAACAAAAAACCCAGGAGACTTGGTGCTGCGTCCACAATCCCAGCACTTGGGAAGCAGAGGCAGCAGGACCACTGGGGCTTGCAGGCCAGCCAGTCCAGCTGAAATGGTGAGTTCCAGGTTCAGTGAGGGACCCTGCCTCAAAAACTGAGATGGAGAGTGATGGAGGAAGTCACCTGATAAGGACTTGTGCCTGCTGAGTAGCTCAGATTCACAAACCATACACATGTATAACATGGGGGGGGTGTGAAAGAGAGGGGGAGAGAGAGAGAGAGAGAGAGAGAGAGAGAGAGAGAGAGAGAGAGAGAATATCTAAGAAAAAGTTCAGTCCGTTGGCCTGGCACATAGGATCTGAGATGTGAACTTCTGCCGTCGGCTTTTAATGCTCACCATAGGTTTCTCAAAAGTGCTGACAAACCATCTTCTGAGGACCCCAGCCTGGCCGTTGCTGAGGATTATGGGACAGGCTCAGCAGTGCAGGGTTTATAATTAGACTCAATGGCTCTTGGGCAGCAGGGGCACCTTTTAATGCTTCTGAACCCCCTAGGTCCGCTGCATGCGTCCCGATGAGCAGATACTTGAGAACCACTTGGAGAGACCTCTCCCGCTCTCCGCTTTAAGGTCTCTCTAGGAAAATAAAAGTTTGGATTTTTGGCTTCTCTTGCTGTTTTTAAATAGAGATCAGCATTCGGGGGGAATCGGTCCACATCCATGGTTCTCAGTGGAGGGTCATTTTGTGCCACCCCCAGCAGGGTATGTGGTGGTGTCTGGAGACATTTTTTGATTATTCCAACTCAAAGGCAAGGATGCTACTGGCATCTAGTGGGTAGAGGCCGGAGATGCTCCGAAGCATGCTTACTGTTACCAAATCGATTAGGGTTAGAGCCTGTGCTCACAGGCTCAACCGCCTGTCCCAGTAAGCCAATTAAAGAGACGAATTAATAGTGAAAAGCAGAAAAGTGAGATTCAATGTAGCCACATTGGGAAGAGGGACAAAGAGATCTGGTAACTCCCTGCTTCCAATCTGCCTTTAGGGGTGTGATATAGCGTTCAGGTTTAAACTGTAGACGTCAAAAGGTGTGCCTGAGTGAGCAGGCTAGCTCACAGTGTAAGCAGGCTAGCCCACAGTGTCATCCTGCCCGTCACTGACTCCACCGCTGTGTCAGCTCCGGTCTCTGCTGCAAGGTGGCCTAACCAGTTGTCAACCATTCTCCATGAGGCACATTCATTCCTCTGACTGCTTCCGGGACCTCAGCCCTTGTAGCTAGAGTTTTCCTGCCCGGCCCACGGTCAGGGTAAATCTCTTTCACCTGCCAGTCCCACAGCCGCTCAGACCCAACCAAGTAAACACAGAGACTTACATTGCTTACAAACTGTATGGCCGTGGCAGGCTTCTTGCTAACTGTCCTTATATCTTATATCAATCCATTTCTATAAATCTATACCTTGCCACATGGCTCGTGGCTTACCAGCATCTTTACAAGCTGCTTGTCCTGGCGGTGACTGGCAGTCAGTGACTCCCTCTGCCTTCCTGTTCCCTTAATTCTCTCTGTTAGCCCCGCCTATACTTCCTGCCTAGCCACTGCCAATCAGTGTTTTATTAGCAACACATTTGCCATACAGAACATCCCACAGCAAGCCCTCCCTTCTCCTAGCACGAGGTTCCTGGGTGAAATTCCAATTTCTAGGGTCCCATGGTTTGAATATGTTAACCATAGGGAGGGACACAAGTGTCTATCTGCCAGTGTGGTTACACTACCATGCCCAGGACAGCCCTGCACTTTATAAAAATGTCCATCCCCTAGTGTCACTAAGTGTCATGATTGAGAAGCCTTGGTCTGTTGTCATCCTTGCTAACCACTGTGTCATGGATACATTGTTCTAACCGTAGGGAACAACCCAGGAAGGCAATTAACAAAACTGAAAGCCGTATTTACACTGTATCTGTTATTCAGGTCATTGAAAACAGTAGTGGGTTGTTGTGCTTTGTAAGGGAAGAGCCTGCAAGAGTGGCTCTCTGGGGTCCTTTGGAAGGTCTGGCACATTCCCATCTCATGCAGTCTTGGGGCTTGCTTATTGGCTTTTACTCATAGATATCTCGGAATGAGAAGGGGTGGAAGAGCTGGTTTGACAAAGATGCCCCGGAGGAGGAGATCATCCCTGATGGATATAATGATTCCCTGGATACCTGCCGCAAGCTTCTGCTCATCAGGTGAGCACAGAGCCAGCAAGGCCTGGAAGCATCACTCACTGTCCCTCGTCCCAGGTCTGACCTCCGCAGTCAACATCATCGCGTCCCCACTGTTCTGTGTGTTGCGTGGGGAAGCAGCCCCGCAGTTCCTTGACAATGAATGATGGGAGGGCAGAGGTCTATTTCAACAGTATATTAACAGTAGTGCTTTTTAGTGAACACAGGAAAGAAAATGTTTTTGTGTCTCCTTTATCCATTTGATATTGGGTGAATCATTCATTATTGAATTTACCTCTGTAAAAAAAAATGATGGAACTCGGGCTGGTGAGATGGCTCAGTGGGTAAAAGCTGCCAAGCCTGACCAGCTGCGTTTGATTCCCTGGACCCACACTGTGGAAGGAGAGAATCGACTCCAGCGAGTTATCCTCTGATCTCCACACTCTTGCTGTGGTTTGTGCACAAGCACACGCACACACACATACACACACACACACAAATACACACACAAACACACCTATACACACACACACACACACACACACAGAGAATATGAATAACAGCGGTGGATTATTTAGGGACGTTTGATGTTTCCTAATGTAGCACACCAGAGCTTGCCACTGGAAATGCTGTTTGCTGGCTGTTGTCACCTGTGAGTGATCAGAGTGGCCGCAGTGGTGACTTCCTGCTCAGCAGAGTATGAAAGGGTTACTTGTTTTCATTGAAATAAGCACATTTGCCTTTTACCCGTCGTTTTAAAACTGGACCCATGTCACGTGAGCAGTGTCGTTAACTGATAAGTGAGAATCTGTTTGAGAGACAGCGCGCCTCAAATCTAAATGATCAGCTGTCTGGCATCTATTTATTTGGTGTGTCTGTGTGTGCTGAGTCTGTCAGGGTGTGTGACACACAGAGGGCTCGAACACAAATGCTTGCCGAGAGCTTACTTCTGGCCTCTTGGGCACCTCCATCCCCTCTGAAGACAACAGAGCTTCAGAGTCCGTGGCAGGTCAGCCTCCGACATGGACTGAGGCTGGCAGAGGACACTCTGTTGTTACTGACTCTGCCCTGCTCCCTGCCAGTGCCTGGCACCAAAACCTCACATGGTTAAATCTGTGCTCATCCAGGGATGGCAAAGCTTGCCGCCCCTCTCACACAGCCCCGTGGAAGGGAGGATTCGCTTGCTATCCCTTTGTTAATTAAATGTGTGACCTTCGCACCTTCAGAATTAGATGGAGACAGAGGGGGAGCATGTTGAACTTACTTCTTCTAATTTTTTTTTATTCATTTCAAGATCGTGGTGCCCAGACCGCACCGTTTTCCAAGCAAGAAAATACATCGCTGACTCTCTTGAGGAGAAGTACACAGAACCAGTTATCCTGAATCTGGAGAAGACATGGGAAGAGAGTGATACACACACGCCTCTGATTTGTTTCCTGTCCATGGGCTCTGACCCCACCATCCAGATTGATGCACTGGCCAAAAAACTGAAGCTGGGTATGAAATTTAACAGCACAACTGTGTTTGCTCTGAGTATCACCGTTCATAGGTGATTCTTAGAGAAGTATCTGTGGCCAGGCTTGGTGGTGTACAACTTTAACCTGGCACTCATGAGGCAGAGGCAGGCAAATCTCTGTGAGTTCAAGGCTACCCTGATCTACAGTGAGTTATAGACGAATTTCTAAGTGGTCTTATTAAATAAAAAACACAGAGCCAAATATAGGGGTGAAAGCCTTAGAGATCAGGAAAGTAGGAACAGCCACCAGCTAACCTTACCTCACCACGCCGCAGCTTCCAAAGTGCTACTTCCTGTCTACCCGTGCCTTTATTGCCTTGCTCTTCTGCCCTCTCATTGGCTCTTAGTCCAGCTACCTCACTTCCTTGTCACTGCCTGTCTGTACAGACCTCCAGGTCTCTATGGTTGGTACTGGAATTAAAGGCATGTGTCACCACGCTTGGCTCTGTTCCTTAGTGTGGCCTTGAACATACAGAGACCCTGCCTGCCAAGTGATTGGATTAAGGGCGTGTGCTACCACTGCCTGACTTTTGAGTTTACTTAAAATGGCTTGCTATTTCCTCTGATCTCCAGGCAAACTTTATTTATTAACATACAAATAAAATATCACCACAGTGAGTCTCAGGCCAGCCGGGGTTACATACTGTGCCCCTGTCTAAAAAGAAAGAATGAGAAAAAGGAAATTGTGTATGAAACAAAGCTATACTTAAAAATTGAGCTTCTCCCCCTTCTTTTTATCCATTTGTACCTGAGACACAGGTGTCTTTGAGCAGCCAGGGATGAAGCTGTATCTATCACAGATTGTTATATCAGCAGATGGCCATACTGTCGGCCAGCAGGTAGCAAGAGCAATGAGGAGCAGTTGTCTGCTGCTGCCATGTTTATATAAAATGACACCGAAGCGTATTTTGTCACCAACTGAAAAACTGGAACCATTACTGTAATGTCTGATGACCAGGGATTCATTTGTTCACGCTTTCGTTCAATAACAAGTCAGTAATGAGTCACTCAGAGGTTTGGGGATAAACAGAACACAGCTGGAGAAGACAGATGTGAACAGAACTGAACAGGATGTGCGACAACTGTAGCCACATTCTGTAGGAGTGAATGATGGCTCATAGGTTCATAGCTGCACAGATTCTGGAGAAAGCACCGTGTTCCTTAAGATCTTATTTTTAATTGTGTGTTCATGTGTGTCTGTGTGTAGATGTGTGTGTGTGTGTGTGTGTGTGTGTGTGTGTGTGTGAATGTGGGTACCCACAGAGGCTGGAAGAAGGTGTTGAATTCCCTGGAGCTGGACTTTCAGGCAATTGTGAACTGCCTGATGTGGGGGCTGGGGACTGAACTTGGGTCCTCTCTCTGAGAGTAGCAAGTTAGCAAGTTAGCCTCCTAGCCTCTGAGCCATCTCTCCAGCCCCTGACCCCCTATAAAGGAGCACCACATTCTTGATATTAGATATATTTTTTCATTACCAATAGGAGACAGAAAGAATATTATCCCAGGGAGGGGAGTCAGGACAAAGAATTGTAGCGCCTAAACATGGCAGCAGTGATGGAGTCAGGGGGACTCAAGGATGGGGACATGGTAACAGGCTTGCACTATCCTATATCCACATACTCAGGGAACCTGGGTGTTGTTGGCATTGGTATATAAAGTCACTATAGTAGTACTTACAGAGTTGATTCCTTTTCTTTATAAAGATTAGAAAGCATTTCATGGTCAGTGAGAGGGCTCAGCTAAAAAAGGTGTCTGCTGCCTAGACTGATGATCTGAGTTCAATCCCCGGAATTCACATAAAGGTGGAAGGTGACAACCAACTCTAGCAAGTTGTCCTCTGACCTCCACACTTAGGCCAAGGCATACATATGCACACACACACACACACACACACACACACACACACACACACACAAATAGTCAGCCAGAAGGACACACACACATACATACACACACACACACACACACACACAGAGTCAGCCATATGGACACACACACACAGAGACACACAGACACACACACAGACACACAGACACACACACACACACACACACACACACACAAGATAGTAAAAGCATTTTTTAAAAAGTTCAACATCCATATTTGACTTTGCAAGGTTAGGAGCAGAATACCCTATGAAGTGATAGATGTGCTGCAGACATCAGCACCAGACTCGCTGGTGAACAACTGAGACGTACCCATTAAAGTCAGACTCGAGACAAAGATGTCTGCCCACTGCCACGGTGATTAAACGTCCTTGTGGAAGATATAGCTAACGTATTGTGAGAATCATAAATAAAAGATGTAACTACTGGAAAGGAGGGACCAAAAATGCCACCATTACTCTGAGACAATGTAATCGTCTAGCTTAAAACCACAAATGAATCAACTGAAAATTATCCTACTTAATAGAACAGTTCAGTAAGGTGACTACTCACAACATAAATATTTTTTAAAAAATCAATTGTGCTTTCTTGTAAAAATAAAATGTAAAAAATTCCATTAACTTAGCAATAAAGATGAAATGGGTCATTTTTAAAAATACCCATTTAAGGAAAAATATAAAACTTTCTCAGTGACATAAAAAGTTAATTCAAATAGAGTTAAAACTGATTCCCAGCATAAGAATTCAATATTGTAAAGGTGTCAATATTTTATAGATTAGTCTATAAATTGAATGTAAGTCTAATTGAAATTCAAACATCATTTTCCCCTAATTGGATCCCAGGAAGATATTAGATCATCAGAAGCATAGATGGACAAGAAAAGCCACAAAAAGCTCGAAAAGAAAAAACAGTAATTGGGAATGAACACTCCTAAATTTTTAAAGCTTTATCAAATGGCAATAATTTAATCAGTATGCAGCTGGCTAAAAGCAAGTAAACAAATCAATAGAGCAAAATGAAAGACCCCAAATTAGACACACACACACACACACACACACACACACACACACACACAC
>CABHPQ010163733.1:0-40130 GCA_902168405.1 Peromyscus aztecus | reverse complement strand
TTTGACTAAAAAAAAAAAATATTACATGTGAAAAATCCTGCCTGCTGTATACTGGTGTCCTGGCATTCAGAACATGGTGGATACCAGCAATGGGCACTCTGTGCCCATATTTGTTTTCTTACCTTCCTAAGTCCTGAGTTACTTGATCATCTGTCCTTGGTGTAGATAAAGCCCTCTCTGTTATGAATCCCTTTGCTGTTCCATTTTGTCTCTGGCAGTGACATTTTATAAACTCCCCTTATTGTAAGTTTCTCAAGGGCAAGACTCATGACTTCAGTGTCTCCAAAACACCAACTAACAATTGACAACAAAAGATCTGGTATTAACCACACTGCTCATCTGAAGATCATGCTTATTATCAGTCATGGCCTCTGAAAAGAATTTCTATTTTAGCTTCTCCAAGGCAGTTCATTACAACCACCTTGAGCTTTAGTTTCTCATTCATTCTGATGACCTCAACAAGGTATCTAGAATTTAATATTTTAGTAACATTTAGTAAAAGAAAAACAAAGATACTCCAAGCACCAAGGCTTATGACACTGAGCAGAGCAATATGACTGACATGTTATTGTAGTTTGTTGGATGATTTTACATGCTATCATCACATACTGTAGTCCCACTTGGTGGGTATAACCAATTCAGTTCTCTTTGCTTCCCATGGTAGGCCCCTGTATCAAGAAATAGAGATTCTGACTCATGTTCTTACATGATGTCTGAGAACACTGCTACTGAAGACCTCAAAGGCTCTAACTTTATTCGTCCAGAGATTCTATTTTCATATTCTTATCTTCGTAGTTCTCCAAATTGAATTCTGCATTTATTATGGGGTGTTTAAAGATTAATATCATAGTGCTTGTGCTTGGAAGACCACTTTGAGGTCTTGGATTATGAAGTTATTGCATACTCAGTCTATTTCTTTTGCATTATTAGGCAATACAAGCACAAATTGGTCCAAAGAGTTAGAAAGACTATGCTATAGGAGCATTAGCTGGCTACTTGGTAGAGAAAGTGGGAATCTAGAGATTGACAAACCTATATTCAGAGTTCATTGAGAGTTTCAAATTCAATTTTACAAAAAGGGTTGGGGGCTTAAAAGAAAACAGAAAATCACTTCTGTGGAAAATGAGAAAAAAATTAATTGCCATGCAGCAGTCAAAATTCTCGACTCAGAAGAATTGAGTGGTCTTTGGGCCTCATCTAATGAAGAAGAAAATGTCTTCAAAGGCCAAAAGCAAAGGCATCTTAGATGGTAAGTAGATGCTTGTTTTTCCAAAAGGAAGATGTTGATGAGTTATGCTTAAAGGAATCAAAAACACATGGATTAGGCTTTCCTTAAAACAAACATAGGTTTCATCGTGGAGGGAAAGCTATGGGCAAAGCCCTTTAGGAGCTTCCCTCAATTCCAAATATTTGCAAAAAGGGTTGAAAGGCTTCCAGCACACCACAGGTTTTCTCTGTCTAGTTGGATGACTTGGTTTACTAGAAGTTGTCACTCACCTATTATTTTTCTGGCCTGAAGACAGCTGCCATTTACTGTCGATTGCCTGCCCGCCTGGCAAACCCTGATGGTTGTTCTCTACAGGGGCCTACTGCTCACTTACAAAAGCAGACACAGGCACAGATGAATGGCTCCACATTGTTGAATTGAAGCATGATCTCTGCCTAGGACTATGACCAGGTTACAACCTCCATTTCCAGAACTGGCATCACATCATGCTTCTAATGCCTTTCCAGTCACTTTGGCTAAATTGCTTTCATGTGCCATTCACTCTAGTTGCATAGAAAGCTGGTTTTTCTCTGGCAATGGGTGACATTTTCCTGGCCCAATGGTCACATGCCTAGAAGGTTTCTACTCTTGCATGAAGGCAAGTTCTGGCCAAAGGAGCCTGGCTGACATGCTGGGGCTTCCAACTCACCAGACATAGTACAGACAGACAACAACTGGCGCCATGCTGTGCATTCTTACCCATCTTCAGCATTCCCAGCACATTAGAGTGAGTCAAAGGTCTTTTCTTTGTTTTCAACAAGTGAATTTAAGTCTCCAGGATCTAAATACTGAACTGGCACTCAGAACACTGAGGAAATAAGGGAATTTTAATGCAATCATCTAAATTAAACCATTGGAGCTGTGGCTTTCAAACTTGACCGTGCACTAGAACTGCCTTGGAAGCTTAAGACAAGAATAGAGATGTCTGGGTTGCTTGCTCTCAAGAGTCTGATACAATTGGTCTGGGATGTAGCCTGGACATCTGGATGTTTTGGAAGCTCTACTGTGGATGAATCTACTGTGTCATGAAGGCTGATAGCCTCTCAACTGGAGTTCCTAAGCCACTTGTCATAATGAATGTATTGGAATAGAATTGTAGTGCTTAAAACCACCTGCATATTACAAACACTTGAGGGGTATTCTTAAACTACTGACTGTAATGTACAAAACCATCCATAGAAAGTCTAACTTAATTATGTAACTAAGCTTTGTTATATTTTGAGATGTACATAACACACACACACACACACACACACACACACACATATATATATGTATATATTACCTGTACTATATATGATGCATATAGAGATATGTGCAGTTATATATCATTTAATGGCAGATAGTTTCTGAGAATTAATCTTTAGGAATCACTGTGTAGAGATCATAGAATAAGAAAGAAGACTATGTCATGAGATAACAGAGAAACAACATTGTGTGTGTAGTCTGTGAACTAAAACCTTGTGATAGGACACATGACTGCTTATGTATACTATGGTTTGAATATAAGATGTCTCCTTTGGGCTTTTATGTTAAATGCTTGCATTCAAGTTGGCAGTGATATTTTGGGGAATTTCTAGAAACTCAAATCAGGAAATGGGGTTTGGCGGAAGGAAATAGTTCACTGGGACTTGGTCTTTAGAGCTATCTTGTCCTTGGTCTCTTCATATCTCACCCTGTGCTTCCTGTCAGCAATAATGTCAAGAAGCTCCTTTATCACACATCCTCACTGCCATGATGCTCTTGCACATGTACATGGGGCAAAGAAAGCATGGGCCAAGTCTTTTGAAACTGTGAGCAAATACGAGTCTTCATTCATTTTAAGTTATGTCAAGGATTCTGTCATGATGAGGAGGAAGTGATAGTTATACAAATAGGAATGTGTGTGTGTGTGTGTGTGTGTGTGTGTGTGTGTGTGTGTGTGTGCTGCATTCATATGCATTGCAATATATATCTTTACAGGTATATAAGGTAGGTATGTGTGACAGCCAATTCTGAAATGGTCCCAGTGATTCTTGCTTTCCAGTATATGAGTGTGTTCTCCTCCTACCCTGGATGAACACTGACCTGTGTATCCAATGGATTACTGCAGAAATGATAGTGTGTCCCAACAAGTTTAAGCACAAAATGCATGGCAACTTCAGCCTTGGTCTCTTGTATCCCTTGTCCTGACTGATGGCATCTCCTGTGGATTCTTAAGCAACCCTACAGAGGCTTCTGTGTAGAGACACTGAAGCTTCCTACCAATAAAAGTCACCATTCGGTCATTCATGGGTGTGAACCTCAAAAGTGGATTGCCAGCCCCAAGCAATCTGTCAGATGGCCACATCCCAAATGAACAGGAACCTTGAGCTAGAATTGCCCAGTGAAATGAAGGTCTCAATAAGCCAGTAGGGTTTCAAGTGGTTTCTTCTGCAGCATAAATACGGTAGTGTCACTCTCATTCAATAGCTGAGGACACTGGGCTCAGAGCTGGGAGATGATTATTGTAATTACACACCTATAAAGCCTATAAGTGGGAATTCACATTAGGCTATTGTCCTGGACTTTAGGACACTATACAGTCCTCATCTATATTGTTAAGTATCATGTGATATCATGTTATAGGGAAGAAATTACAATGGCAACTTACAAGCTGAAGAAAGCAGATTCTATCAAACATCTATGGTATTGTCTTAGCATCGCCAATTGTTTCGGAGCAATTAGACCATCAAAACGCTGTCCTTTCCCTAATCTCTCCACAGTTTTTATTACTTCCTTCGGTGCCCAGAGCTAAAGGAATTCTAGGAGCACCATCCATTTTAGTCCTCTGGCTTTTTAACTGTCTCAAAACACAAATTATAGAGTATATGTTACAAGTGGGTCAATGGACAGATGCCCACACCGGAAGCCTCTTCTGTTTCAAGTTAAGCCTTCACTTAGGTTTTTGCAGTTCTACTCTAAGCAGCTGGAGAACATATTCTTAAGAAAATTTCTACATGCAATGGGGAAAAGTCCCAATGTTTGAGAGGCAGAAAGTCTCTGCTCTGGCTCTATAGTCACTAACTGTGGAACTTGAGAGAAAGTACAAGATGCCATTCCCATAAACTCTCATTAAACTCCTATGGGATGGGGCCTAGGTGTGGGTCTTTTTAAAGCTCCCTGCGTGCTTCAGTGTAGGACCAGAGTTGCAAAGGACTGATGTAATCGTTTGTAATCTGTTTCCTCATTTGCTAAGTGGAGGTAATAATGCTAGTGCCCTTGGTGGTTTCTTGAGAGGATTAAGGGCAATTACAGTAAAGCTCCAAGTATGGTGCCTGGCACATCGTTGGTACATGGTGAATGCCATCCATCAGTATTTGTGGTTTGTCTTAAAAATTTTAATGCATTATACAAAAGTATACAGTTACTTAGACCCATCTACTGGCTTATTCCTTAGACAGTTGTTTTACACTTACAACTTCCTGCCAATCAAGACAGCAAGTAAATACATATCTCATTTTCTTCAAGGTTTGTTTTTTTTTTTTTTTTACTTTATTATAGTACTTATCACATCTATCTGGAATTTATCATCTTGTTAAGCAATATAAGGTGTGGCCAGTTTAGTTTTTCCACAAAGAGCTGATTTTCCTGCTCCTATGCTTTAAAATCTTCCTTTTTGCAATGGTCAGTCATATTAGGATTGAGTTTTCAACATTATAACTGTCATAAATTGATTGCTCCTATGTTCTTATCCTAACTTTAAAAAATAGTTTTAGTTTTGTGTGTGTGTGTGTGTGTGTGTGTGTGTGTGTGTGTGTGTGTGTGTGTCATGTGTGTAGGTAATGGAGGAGGCCAGAAGGTGTTGGATCCTCCAGAATTGGAATTACAGGTGCTTAGAGCAGCCCAATGCTGGTGCTAGGAACCCAACCTAGGTCCTCTGAAAGAGCAGCAAGTGCTATTAACTGCTTAATTGCTCAACCATCCCTCCAGCCCCTCATAGCCTAACTTTTTATAAGCACTTAATCACTGGGGATTTGTAATGGCTTTAACATCTGTTGTGTAAATTTGAATATTTATCATTCCCATCTACTAAAAATTACTGCAATACTTTTGAGTGAGGTACCATTCAAGCATCAAATTCTTGGTTTTTTTTTTTAATTTAAAGTTTTAAAATCTTTGTATTCTCTCTCTCTCTCTCTCTCTCTCTCTCTCTCTCTCTCTCTCTCTCTCTCTCTCTGTGTGTGTGTGTGTTCATGTGAATGTGTGTATGCACAGGCCATGGCATGCTTGTAGAAGTCAGCGGACACCTCTGATGTTGTTCCTCACCTTCTACCTTATGTGATGTTCCTCCTTTTCCTTGTTCACTGCTATGTAGAGCAGGCTAGCTGGTCCATGAGCTTCCAGGGATTCTCCTGCCCCTCCTCCCATCTCACTGTAGGTACACTCAGACTGAAGATGTGCACTGCCATGCTTAGCTTTATGTGGGTTCTGGCAGTTTGGTTTTAGGCCCTCCTGCTTGCATGGAAAGCTGCTCTCCCCAGAGACTAAAAACATAGCTCATTTCCATCTACCTACAATTCTTTGGTTCTTCTTTATCAATACAGTCCCTTAATTTTGCCACTTGTTCCCAAGTAAAAAAGCACGTCATCATTGACATGTTTAGCTTTCTGCCTTCAAGAGCCCTTGTTCCTATGTCTGCATCACCTGGGAGTAGCCTAGTTTGAGTAGGGGCTTCAAGCTGCTGTGTCATGACATGCTGAGTCCTTTTCGATCCAGCTCTTCTTGGTCGTAAAGTTTCAATTTGGCCATATTCATGTGTTCCCACAAACCAGCACTATAGTCTAAACTGCAGCTCATTAATCGCAGCACCATGGTGAGGACAGTGAATTACTGTCAGCACTCTTGAGTTCTTTCTGGAAGATTCCTCCCCTAAGTGTGTAGCATGCACTATGTCATGCAGTTAATTTGATAGTAAGTCCGCAAACACCTTGCCACTCCTTTCTTCAAAAAGTGAGACTAATTCTAGGCCACAATTCATGACTCACTTAGACTCACTTAGGAGAATTAGAAAGTGGAAGAAATTATGATCTGAGACTCCCCCCTCCTTGTTTTCCTGGGTCACCCAGAGGCCAGCTGCCATGCTGGTAGGACACTCAAATAGCCCTTGAAAGAAACTCGTGTGGCAAGGAACTTAGACCTCCTGACAGGAGTTAGTGGTGACTTACCAGTCACTAGGATAGTCACTGGAGGTAGGTCCTCCAATCCTAGTGAAACTTGGGTTGGCCACAACTCCAGGAGCTATTTAACTACAACATCCTGAGAGGTATAGAACGCCAACACTCCAGCTAATAAGGCCTCACCTCCTAAACTGTGTGACATAGTCTATGTCAGTTATTTTGAAGCAAGATCCTGGGTGGTCTTGGTTGCAAAGTTCCTCCTTGCCCACTATATTTCTCACATGCTGAAGTCTCCAAGCCTCTTTGATCTTCCTTGATTCAAGTATTAAAAGCTACTCAGAGAGAGAAGAGGATAAAGGTCAAGATGACTGTGCCAACGGGAACAAAAGCATGCCACTGTGCCACTGGGAACAACCACGGGCACGTGCGAGCGCTCTGGCTTCTGCTTCACAAGAAACTGCAAACCGGGCTTCCATCCCTAAGAACCTGTGTGGTACCTGGTGTGGGTGAACACGGCCTAACTCCCTCCTAGAACAACCCTGAGGGGGACTGGGTGTTAGATTCATATTACAAATGAGGACAACAGACCTGTGCATATACTTTATATCAAAGGAAGGCATGCATCTCATGAAATAATAAAAAACTAAAACCAAGAAAACAATAGTAATAAAAATAAAAATAATGATGAACAGAATAAATTTACTATAACCATTTGAGAGGGGCAAGTTCTACTCCAGTATGCAAAATAATGTGAACCATATTAATAAATCCTTATGAGCCAAGTTGGTAGATAATATCTCCCGCTTTATTAAAGTGTAATTGACAAATATTAGATGTAGATATTTGATGTATAAAACATAATAATTTTTACATTTATAGATGATGACATGACTACTACAATCAAACTGTCATTCAAATTTAGTTGTTTTGTGTGTGTGTGTATGTATGTGTGTATGTGTGTATTTGTATGTGTGTGTTTGTATGTATGTGTGTGTATATGTATGTGTGTGTTTGTGTGTGTATGTATGTGTGTGTATATGTATGTGTGTATATGTGTGTGTATGTATGTGTGTGTATACATATGTGTGTGTATATGTGTGAGTATGTGTGTGTATATGTGTGTGTATGTATGTGTGTATGTGTGTGTATGTGTGTGTATATGTGTGTGTATGTGTGTGTATATGTGTGTGTATATGTGTGTGTATGTGTGTGTATGTGTGTGTGTGTGTGTGTGTGTGCTGAAACTTTGTAAGACCTGCTCCTGCTTGCAGACAACTCTGAAAGGAGCCTTTTCGTATGTGGCAGATATAAGTAATAAGTTGCTATATTTAAAGGAAATAATTTGCTAACATACACCAGAAATGTTAAAAAATTTCATGCTTTATGGTTAATATTAATTGCCAACTTGATAGATTCTAGAATCACCATGGAGATTAGCTCAGGGCATGCCTGTGAGGGAGTCTTTAGATTGGGCAGGAAGACCCACCATAAACATAGGTAGTACCATTCCCTAGGCTGGGAAGAAAGCCAGCTGTTCCCAGTATCCATCACTCTCTTCTTCCTGTGGATACAGTGTGACCAGCTGCCTCCAATTCCTACCATTAGACCTTCCCTGACATGATGGACTATATCACCTGGACTGTGAAGCAAAATAAATCTTTCTTTGAATTTTATCAGGCATTTTGACCACAGAAGTAAAATAAGTAACTACTACCTCATGACAAAAATAAAAATAAAGTCATACTCCATGAGCCAGCAACTCCATTTCTTCATATTTATTCTTAACTGGTAGTAAATGATGTAAAGAAATGTTTACCCATTAATATTTTCTGTATAAATGAGTTTAGAAGTCAAGATAAAAGGATAAAATAAATAAAAGTTAAGTATGTAATAGAGAAATTATGAAATAAATTACTATGTCTGTAAAGCAAAAAATTATGTGCCCTAAAAGTAAGACATTTACTGATTATAAAATGTGTGAAAGATAGTAGAACCAAAATATTAAGAGTGATGACTGATTAATTTGGTCGAGGGATTAGATTTACATTACAATTTACCTATAGTTAGGAGTCAAAGATAAACTAATTACTAGAGGTCTTGTGACAAGCACCAATGATGAGATACTTGAAAACAGCAAACATCTATTATCTTATAGTTCTGAAGGCTGGAAGTTCAAAATCAAGTTGTAGAGCAGCACATGTTTTCCTGTGTTTCTGAGGGAATGTTATGCCTCACTCTGGCTGCCTTGTGGTAGACTGAGTCATTTGCCTGCTTGTGCAGCATCCTGCTAACCCTGTCTCTTCACATTGCTCTCTCCTTATCTCTGTGTCTTCACACTGTATCATCTTATAAGAATATCCATCATGTTGAATGAAGAGCCCAACCTACTCCAGCATGACTTCATCCTGACTAATTTTATCAGCAATGACCCCATTCCCAGATAAAGTCTCATTCTAAGATAATAGATGTTAAGCCTTCAACATAATGGGGGGAGCACATGTAATTGAACCCATAATCAGGGGAAATATTTGATATGAGATATGTTCAAAGATCGTGGTTCAGCGACGTCCTATTGATCCAGAATGATTGTCCTGCACTAGTCTGAGAGACAGCTCAGCTATCAGATCCATCCAACACTTCCTAAGCATGCATGCCACTATGGTGACGAGGCTAGCATTGACGTCTTCAATTTGTCTTACTTAGATTCCTGGCATCTTTTCTCACCAGCCTTTGAACCCTCAATGCATCAGGTAAGAATGTGGAGACCAAACATCTACTTCAGTTAGAATCCAAGGAAATCTCCATATGCTTGCTTTCGACTTTTCAATTACAAAGGTCGGGGCCCTGGCAGGGGGTGCTGAGAGATGACTCTGCAGTTAAGAGCACTGGACTTTGGCTCCCATCATCTCTCAGTCAGCTCACAGCTGCCTGAACCTTTAGCTCCAGGAGGATCTGACACCACCTGGCTTCCCAGGCCCTGTACTAACGTGTACACACACACACACACACACACACACACACACACACACACACACACACATTCAGGCACCACAATGTAAAAAAAATCTTAAAAATAAAATTAAAATAAAACATGGAAGGTTAATACACAAGACTAGTCCCTCTGTTCCTTCTCCATGGTTACTTATGAACATCCCATATCATCTTTGCAACCTAAAAGTTTTCATCTAGAGATAAGAATATCTGAAATTGTTCATTATCCAATGGGTCCAGCTGTGCCAGGGTTTACAACGATCAAAATGTGTAATCTGATTCTTGGGGCTGTTGTAATGGCCCTATTGAAGTGGGTGTTATTTTTGGTCACTATGATGTGAGTGTTTAATCCATTGTATACAAAGTTAAAATCAGACACATTGCTTTTGTGAACAGCAAGAATGATGGTCTAAGCTTAATGTCAATAAGAACAATGTTTTATGAGACACTGAGCCCCAATAAATGTTAGAAAACTTTTTTTCTTTAGACAGCATGGTTCACACAAGGTACTAGATGCCAACATAATCAAGCAATATTTGTTGAGTTCATTTACCAAATATGGTACTCATGTATTCTATATATTAATGATATACACAACAAAGAATGTCTTCCTGCACTTCATAGACTCTTTCAGTTAGATATTAGAAGAGTTACTAATACTCACCTTGCACTGTGCTTTGGATCCCATTTTAGGTAACAGAGACCCATCTCCTAGGCTCTCAGGAACGTCCTTACATAAGAACTTTAGAGCACCCAAGGTCCTCACGTCCCGCCTCATGCCCTTGCTTCATCTCCTGCCACTCCTACTTTGCTCGGATGCTGTCTTCTCCAGAATGTCCTGCTACTTCTGAAACCAGCCATGCCATATGCCCCTGACTTCCTGGCCATTCCCTCTTGTTCCATAGATGTTTCCATTCAATCAGAGCAGTTGTGATAAAGGAAACAAGGCCCTCATGAAATGTTCACTGATAATGTTTCCATGTGGAGGAAGAGACCCTCAAAGGTCTTGTACTGTTAATATTTTCATGAGGAGGGAGGGAAAAGCATGAGGAGCTGCTCTAAAAGTTGACTTCTTCTGCAAGTAACCCTTAACCATGCTGTTAAGTATTCTCTTACCCATAACTGAGGGGAAAGAGAAACCCCTCAGTTACGCATCTGTAGGAAATTATTTATCTCTGCTCCTGTAGTTGACCCTTACATGTGTTCATGGAGGTATCCCTTCACCCATACTTCTATAAGTAATCTATTGACCATGGTTACTTAGACAACTTTAATAAACCTATTGACTCACCTAGCTGATCTTGGGTGGAATTATTTCTTTGGCCTATTGTATCCTATCTGTGTGTTTCTTTGTGTTTCCCTAGGTAAAATAATTCTACACATTTGCTTAGGGTGATCTCCTTTATTTTTGTATTAGGAGGACAGTAATTATGCATTTATCTTCCACTTCTTCAGAAACCATTAATTCCACATTGTCAAGCTTTATTATTTATGCTGAAGAGACATTCAAGTTTTCTACTTTGCATACAGTATTTTCTCTTAATAGAAACTCATGTAACAAATTCTGACTCCAACAATGACATGCTGGGTCATTCAGACCCAAGGAGGATTTATTCATTTATTTATTCAAATAAAGATGGCTGACAAGGTGACATGGGTCTTGAAATGTTACAATACCATAAAATAACAATTAGAAGTTCGTATTTTGTTTTGTTTTGTTTAACAGAATGGGTTACAGAAAATCACTGGGGATTTCATAGTGCTGGAAGGTACTATACAGGCAGCTGGAAGAGAATCATCATCAATGATCTCACCCAACTGTGGATCCCACATGCCATAATTTCAACTAGCTGGGCAAGATGTGACCACTGGTGCAACCGGGCATACCCACTATGAGGGTAACCAAATGATTTCTGACTGCATTTAAAGCCCATTCCATGGGAAGGAAATTATGCCTGGGACTGTAAACCTAGTTAAAAGCCAATGGCTAGGAAGTCCACAGGCCATAGTGGAGAATCTATTACTGATGTTTTGCCAAATGGACATGGTGTCAAACTGCCCTCTAAATGCTTTTGTTAATATCTGTACTAGTCAGCATTCTCTAGAACAGTGATTCTCAACCTTCTTAATGCTGTCATCCTTTATTACAGTTCCTCATGTTGTGGTGACCCCCAACCATAAAATTATTTTGTACTACTTTATAACTATAATTTTGCTACTGTTATTAATCATAATGCAAATATCTGATATGCAAGATATCTGATATGTGACACCTGTGGTTGTCATGACCCACAGGTTGAGAACTGCTGCTCTAGAGGAACAGAACTTATAGAGTGAATATATCTATATCTAAATCTATATCTGGGTATATTAGACAGAATACAAACAGACAGACAGATAGATAGATATAAGGGGAGGTTTATTAGAATGGCTTACAGGCTGTAGTCCTGCTGGTCTAACAATGGTTGTCTACCAACAGAAGGTCCAAGAATCCAGTAATTGTTCTTTCCATGAGGCTGCCCTTTGGTATACACCAGAATCCTAAAGAAGTGGCTCAAGTGCTAGTGAAGGAATGGACTTGCTAGTGAGAACGAGAGCAAGCCGACAAAGAGAGAATAAGTTTCCTTCTTCCACATCCTTTATATAGGCTGCCAGCACAAGGTGTGGCCCAAATTAAAGGTGGATCTTCCCACCTCAGAAGATCTGGAATAAAGATGGAGCTTCTCAACTCAAAGATCTGGATTAGAAGTGGGCCTTCCTGCTTCAAAAGATTTAATTAAGAAAAATCCTTCACATGTGCGCCCGGCTATTTGGTTTTTAGTTAATTCCAGGTGTGGTCAGGTTGAAACCCAAGAATAGACGTCACAGTATTGATAGGTAGGTCAGTACTGGTTTCAGCCTTGGTCAGTGAAGATTCTTGCAGGGAACGGAAGTGAAGGCGGTAACTCATAATGGGTCAAAGTGATGAGAAAAAGCGCCCACTGAGCACTCAACCCTGAGTGGACATCTCTATCACCCTCTCCAGGACTCAGGGAACACTTTGTGGAAGAGAGGGCAGAAAGCATGTTAGAGGTGGGAGAATGGAGAAATTCATATGAAATGCTGTCTTTTAGACATGGGTACAACATGCCTGTTGCACACATTAACAGCAGCTGTGGTCACTTGCTCAAGACTTGGCCAATCCACATTTTGTTAAGGATGAGGGAGAGGTTTATGAGGCCCCAGCCTTCCCCAAAGAGCTTTAGGCAGCTAGTAGTTGTTAGAAGAGGGAGAGTCATAGTCCTCTGGTGTGTAGCCACTGATAGGCTGCCTTTACTCAGATAAACATGTTAAACTAATTACACATAATTTGTCACACACATACAAAAGAGACATGGAACTAGAAGGGGAACTTATTGAGAATAAGAAGGAGGTTGGATGGGAGTGTGAGGGAATAAGAGAGGACAATGTGCAGTGTGTGTGTGTGTGTGTATGAAATTGTGAAAGAATGAATTGAAATGATCATTAATTTTCCTACATTCATGAAATTGATTCTTGCTCGTCTGATTACATCCTGGATGAGGATTATGTATTGTTAAACATGAAGCATGAACCTTCGACTCTCTCAGTGGTTCTCTAGGCCCACTAGGAACTGTCTTGCTTTCTGTCATACTCCCCACCATGGCGAATATACTCTTCTACTGAGACTTCTTGCTTTGCTCATTATTTCATACTCCTATTCTCCCTAGATTACATGTTCCTTGAGAGCAGAAACAGGGCTGTATTCCAGTCTTACAGCTCAAAACAAGCAAAGAAAGTGAGTCATACTGGAGACAATAAGTTAAAGACAAGTAAATGAAGAAGAATTAAAACAAGTAGTTATGTTCTCCATGCGCATTTCCCATGTGTTAGCATGTGTGCTCCTGGATATTGGTTATACGAAATTCCCTTTACACTAACTTACCTTTGATTAGCCCCCTGACTAGTGTTAAGTGAAGTGTAATTTGATTTAGATAATAAATATTCAGAGTCTGCATCATCTTCATCCAAGATGTTCTGAGTAAACCAGAGCCTGCTTGAAGAAAATGAAGTGATTGACAACTTGATGAGATTAGCATCTGAAAGGATTGACAGAGCAAACTTTGTTTTAAACACTTTTTGTTACATGGATGGGGTGGGGTGTGTGCTCACATGTGTGTAGGTACCTTGGAGGTCAGAAGCATTGGATTCCCCCAGGTCCTCTGCGAGAGCAGTATACGCTCTTACCTGATGAGCCATCTCTGCTGTCCAGGCCGAGCAACATTTTCAAAGGAGTTATGGTGATAACTATATAAATGTACTTTTAGTTCCAATAAAAATCTTGACATTTATGATCCTCTCCCCCACTATGCTAGAATTTTAGCTGGTTTGATACCATGCTTGTCTCATACATGCAGTCACCTTGCTGTGACTTCATGTGTGCCAAGTCCCCCATCATGACCAGAAGATACGGTTGCACAGCAGTCTTTTACAAAGCACCATCCCCTAGCTGAGGAGCTAATGGCCACTGAAGGCTGCTAGGGGAGGGAGAGTCAGTTTACCAAGGGTACTCTCCCCCTCATGGGCTAGCCATGTTCCAATGAATGGCCCTATGCCCATGCACACCCTGGAAGCAGTAAATTGTAGCAGGAATCTTAGAAGGTCTTACTAATAAAATCAAACCTAAGGCCAGTTATTGTGGTGAATGCTGGAACATCAGAGAAGCCACAGCTAACCTCACCTTGCCAATTCCTCAGCTGATCCTGTTTCCTCAGACTGGATGCCTCTGAGTCCCCATCCAGAATGAATCTCAGCTGAACTGCTGCTCGAAAGCCTGAAAGTTTAACCAGCCAAATGCTGCTAGTTCCTGGTCTTCACGCCTTATATACCTTTCTGCTATCTGCCATCACTCCCTGGGATTAAAGGTTCACTTCTTGGGATTAAAGGCGTGAGTCACCATGCCTGACTGTTTCCTTGAACTCATGAATTTCTGCCTCTGGAATGCTAGGATTAAAGGCGTGTGCTACCACTGCCTATCCTCTATGTTTAATATTGTGGCTGTTCTGTCTCTGACCCCAGATAAGTTTATTAGCATGTACAATATTTCGGGGAATACAATACCACCACAGTAAGTGGACTCAGTGGGTTAAAAAGAGAGAGAGAGAGTACATGATCAAAACATAATATATTTGGCATGAAATTCTCAAACAACAGTTTAAGGAAGTCAGGGAGTTCATTAAGAGAGAAGAAACCAACAGTGAGCTTGGACAAACAGAACTTTGAACAGTCTTTAGGCCTAAGAGGCCACCGTCCTGCTAAAGGGAGGTGTGCACACCCGCTGTCCACAGCTCTCAGGCAGGGGTTTCTAAAGGGAGGTGCACACACCCACTGTCCACAGCTCTCAGGCAGGGGTTTCTAAAGGGAGGTGCACACACGCTGTCCACAGCTCTCCAGGCAGGGGTTTCTCGTCCTTGTCTTGTTTCCCACCCATGCTCTCAGCTCTTTAGAATAACAATCCTACTTAGCCTGATCTCTGCATGAAGAGGATGAGGGACTCCCACATGGACCTAGGGCAACAGGAAAGCAGTATCTTGAGATCAGGAGTCCTTAGACTCATGCTGGCATCAGAGTCACCAGCTGGACTTCCTGAAAACATCTATTATTGTCGTAAAAGAGACCATCTTAACCGTGGACATGTCTACTCTGTGACTCTACTATTCACCAGAAGGTGTTACTCAAAGCATCATAAAAAAAAAAAGCTGCCTCATGCACTGTTTGAGCAACAAGCCAATGGTTAAAAGTGTGCTATGGTCCAGTTTAGAAAGACGCCTACTATGCCCACTGAGTTTCTTCTAAGAGAAAGGAGGAGTATTATAACATCACAAGAACTGAGAAACCAAAGTGATTCCTGCTGAGAAAAATGTACTAAACACATTGGCTTATACAGAGCAGAAAAAACAGCATCAGAAAAATAAAGAGTAAATATGTTTGATTCTTTTTCTTCAAATTGGCTAAAAACAGCCCAGAAAGTAAATGAGTGAAGAGAGGCTTTTAGTGATCAGTAACTCACTCACTCTGCTATGAAACTATGCACTTATTTTATAAAAAAAAAAAAAAAAGCCTTGACTTTTGCTATTATTAAATACAATCACAGTAAAACTTGAGGAAGGGGCTAGAGGCAACCATGGCAGCATCTGCAGGAAGTGGCTGGCCACATGGCATCCTAGTCAGGAAGCAGAGAGAGATGAAGGGTCACACTCAATTTACTTTCTCTGTTTTTTTGTTTTTTGTTTTCCTTTTCTTCAGTCTGGTACCCCAAATCGAGTGGTGCTGCCCACGGTCAGGATGGATGTCCTAGGTGCTTTCAAATCCAGTCAGGTTGACAATGAAAACTCATCTCCCAACAGCATGGAGCTGGGACGAGATCATTAACACATGAGCCTTTAATAAACATTACAGACCCCCAACTGTAGCTACTGTATATATAAATGTAAACATGACACTTTCCATAAGGTTGGTGCTATTATTCAATGTCACCATCTCCTCATTTTCTTGTGAGCAGACCGTGGAGCATGCACACAACACAGCCTTCCCAGGTAATATACCTGTAATAGGTGTATTACAGGCTGGGCGGAGTTTCCGTTTTGCCTCACTCATTCTCTGGATCCTTAGTCACGATTCTGAAGAGCTGCCACACCTGACTAACAGATCTATGATCCATGCAACCCAAAGCGGGGCCCCAAGCACAAACTTGCCTTTGAAAACAAAGAGGCGAGGGGAGTGAGTTGTTAAATGTCAAAGGATTGATTGCATCTTTTGCTCTTGATGTCTTTCAGATTTAAACTAGAAAACACCTGCCGCAATCACTGAAGCATAAGAAAATGTAAGACTTAAAAAAAAAATTCAACACCCCTTATGTGGAGATGGGTTTCTTTTCTAGTTTTATATTATAGTTGAGAAAAGCAAGTGCATTGTTTCACAGTAGTACTGCAAATCCAGCACTCCTCAGAAAGATGGCATGGACAATCAGAGGTCATCTGCAGGCTCTTCACACCCCACCCTCACCTGCCCACCCTAATTATCAAGTTCACAGTCCCCCAAGACCACTTCTACTCCAGCGAGGAAGGGCTTTTGTGCTTGTTTGTCTTATAGCGCTCTTAGCTTCTCTGTCTGCTTACAGGATTGTCCTTTACTGGCCTGTGAATGGGATGGTCTAGTTCCAATGTCTACAGCTCCAATTCGTCTCAAGGTAAGGTCAGCTCCAGCTTTCTCCTTAGCCCTTCCCAGATGACTCTGATTCTGTTTTGTCTCTTCTACCTAAATCTTATGATAGGAAGAAGTCAGGTATTATTGAAGAACTGAGGTCACTTATAGAAGCCCTCTTTCCCCAGCAATGTGGGAAGTTATTTATTTGAGTATCTGAACTAAGACTCACTTCATATATACAATGAACATATGACATGAAGCATGGGCTCTTCAGATATCTGGAAAGTCTAATTTCTCCCAAATAGATGAAGTTGTGTGCTTCGTGTGTGTTTCTTTTACTTCTTTCTGCCCCGTCAAAATTAAAAAGAATCAGAAAAAGAAAAGCATCGAACAGGAGCTGGGGAGATAGCTCAGCCGGTAAAGAGCTTGCCTTGTGAGCATAAGGACCTGAGTTCAATCCCCCATATCTACGTACATCCGGGTGTGGTGGAGCTTGCCTGTAATCCTCATGTTAAGAAGCAGAAAAGGTGTGTCCCTGGGGTGGGCCAACTGGCCCATCGGGTCTAATTGGTGAGTTCCAACCCTAGAAGAACCTGTCTCGAAGACACATGGCAAGTGTTTCTGAGGAAGACACCCAAGACTGTCCTCTGTCAAAATACACAAATAGACATATGAACTCACATCCACATTCACATGTACCCACACACATGAGCATATGTACTCATGTCACACATGCACTTCCCCTACCACAAACATGGATACAAACATGCACATGCACATACAAATAACCTAGTTACTCTGAGGAAAAATGATAAGAAAATGGAAATACATCAGTCAATTCTGCTCAAATGTTGAAAATGATTAACAGGTCAAGCAAAAACTGTAGTTCAACACGAAACCGTTTATAATAAAAATCTGCCTCTACACAACGTGATGTACTTTCAAGACAGAGAGCTCTTTCATTTTGGCCAAGGGAAGCTCAGAAAAATAACTAGAATTGTATTCATTTGTTTAATTTTAACAGGACCATGATGTCACAGGGTCTGGATTATTTAAGGGTCACTGGAATTTTATGCTAATAGAGAACAGGACACATATGGCAGACAGAAAATGGGGAGGCTTATGTCACCACATGTTATGAGACTTAGTTAAATCCCTGAGATTTTTGCTTATTACTCTGTTGTATTGGAAGGCTCAGACTAGCTATCCCCAACAGTTGTTACATGTTGCAATCACAGTCCCTTTGATATTCTGACCTGGGGTTTCTGAGACATTAATTTGCCCCCTGCTGTTCCTTCTAATTTTGGTAACTAGCATGTTGAGAATGCTTTTTTTTTTTTTTTTTTTTTTTTTTTTTTTTTTTTACCAAAGCTTGCTTTGTGAACCCTGGATGTCCTGAAACTCACTCTGCAGACCAGGCTAGCCTCAAACTCGGAGATCCCACTGCTTCCTGAGTGCTAGGATTCATTCTTAAACTGAATGAATGAAATCAAAATGGTGATTGGGATTCTTAGAGAGGAGGGCTGCCCATAAGGAAGGCCCTCTGCCCTCCATGTTTTACCTTTGCGATTCTAATTGTCCTGCACGTTGATGTCTGGATTGTGTCATTTCTCTTTCTTGGGGTGGTTATCTGAGGGGGCAGTAGCAAAAAGAACTGCTCCTGGAGATTGACTTTGGATCAGCTGGGAATACAGAGTGTGAAGCGGCATCAATACACACGATAGAACTGTCTTCAAAGAATCTTAATCTTGCTTCTTTTCTCCATTCTCATGAAAGTGTGTGTGTGTGTGTGTGTGTGTGTGTGTGTGTGTGTGTGTGTGTTCATCCATGTGGAGACCAAAGTGTCCTTCCTCAAATGCTTTTGTACTTAAAAAAAAAAAATACAGGATCTCTCTCAACAATTTGCCTGTATCAGCTGGACAGCCAGCACCAGGAAATGCCCCCACTCCCTCATCCCCATCCCCCTTTGAACCCCTGCACTGGACTTATAAGCACACACACCCCACATCTGGCTTTTATATGAGTGCTGAGGATCTGAACTTATCCTCACCATTAGCACATTACCAACAGCCCTACATCTCACCTCTTTCATGAAGCCTTCTGAAATCATCATGCAGAATCTTGTCTCCTGCTTCTGAATTCCCAAATCAACCGCAGTCATCTAGTTTTTAGGCATTAACTTTTCAGTCTACCTGTGACTTGGCTCTTCAATAGCTTGCTCAGGTAGACATAGTCTTGGCTTCTTGACGCTGAAAATGTTTTTTTACATGGTACACATGTAACTGCAGTTGACTAGATGGCTCTATTTCAGTCAACAGACATTCCTACACACTGGGGTGCAAATTGAGAGATCTTCAACTGAATTGTCTGCTAAATGTGAAGGAATGCTCTAATTCAAAGGACCTGTAGAATAATTGGCTCCTACACTTGGTATTTCAAAGCCATCTAGGGTAATTGGCTTCCAACCCACACAAATGAATTCTTCTAAAATGTTCTTGAAAATAAACGTCAAGCTTTAGTTGAAATCCTCTATTGGGAGAAAGATGGCTTTTACATCAGAGACTCATATTATTTTTGTGACTTTTCCATAAAGCCGAACATCATTTCCAATCTATCTTTTATAAAGGAGTCCTGGGGCTGGAGATATGATTCAAAGGTTAAGAGCACTTTTTTTTCTCTTGCAGAGGACCCAGGTTCAATTCCCAGAACTCATATGGTAGCTCACAACTATCCACAGCTCCATTTCCAGAAGATCTGATGCCACTTTCTGACCTCCACAGGCACCAGGCATGTGTGTGGTGCACATAAATACAAGCAGGAAAAGAACTCTTACACATAAAAATAATTCCAAAAAAAAAAAGAGGTAAGAAATCTGTATTTTGAGCACAGTTGTTTAAATCTACTCTCTCGTTAGCACAAGCTGCATTGCACCTTTTTGCAAGCTCCTCAACCCATCAGGAACACTGAGGAAATCCAACAGTCCTTTGGACATTCTGGGATTGACAGTTGCTAGGCAATATTGTGAGCATCGGCTGTCTGTAGGACAGCCTCCCCAGCAATCCTCTCTGTTTCCAGCCTCTGCGGTGAGGAGACAATGTCTCCTCTTGGCCAGGAATCTTGGCTCTTAGCTCTGTGGAGCCACAGGTAGAATGGAAATCTGGAAAATGGTGCCGCCAATGTGCTTCGGCTGGAGAAAAATCAGTCCTGAGATGCTTATCAAACATCCTTTTATTGTCTCCCTAACAATGGTCAGCAGCTCTACCAGTGGTCGTTTGTCACAGGCCATTCTCCGCAGAACAGAGGCTGCCAAGCATCAATCAGAAGAATTCAGGAATGCACTGCACAGTGGGAGGGTACCCAGTGGGACAGGGATGAAGAGATCCAGTTTGTGCTCCTCTTTCTTCCTCCGTTGAGGGCAAACCAGCTGAAATAAGATTTGCTCAGTTCAAGTAGGTAAGAAGGACAATGGACCACACTGAGCAGTTTGCCGATGCTGCCGCTCTTAGGGCTGCCAAGTCGTTTTCAGGAACACTTGTTTCAGTCAGTACCACTTCTTTACAGTTTATCAGAAAAGGTGAATAAGGAAGAATGGAAACTGGGAAGGAGTAAGAACTCTCAGACTAGAAATGTACAGGTCCTTTGCACATATATTGTGGCTTTCCAGTCTGGTGCTTTTATGGGATTCCTGAGTGTGTAAATGAGTGAGTCTCTGTGTCTCTATCTGTTTCATATGCCTTTTCTTGGGCTCTTTTCCTTCTGTTTGATTGTTTTGTCCTGTTTTGATGTGTTGGCTTTTGTTCTACTTTATGTTATTATTAACCCTTAGAAGCCTGTTTATTTTCTAATGAGAGACATAGAAGAAGTGGATCCAGGTGGGAGGGGAGTGGGGAGGAACTGGGAGAAGTAGATGGAGGGAAAACTGTAGTCAGTATATATTATATGAGAAGAAAATCTATTTTCAATACAAGGAAAAATTCTTAAGGAAAAAAACTAGCATTAAAAAAGTTTTTTTTCTTTGAGGCAGGCTATTGTGAGTGACTGGGACTAGCTTTAAAGCCACAATCCTCCTGCCTCTGCATCCAAAGTGCTAGGATTATTGTTTGTACATCATCACCGCACTGGGCTGTGAAGTTTGGTTGTGATCTCTCTGTGACCTACCCATTTTGTTCAGGAGTTAAGGACTGAGCTCCCCCAAAGCTCTTCTTCAGTTATAAACTGGCACTGCTTGCTGAGGGATTTAAGAGGTACTGACCTGTCTGTCAACTTGAAACTTTTATCCTCATGTGTTAAGCCACAAAACCCAAAACATACCCTAGTATTATAACTTGTCGTCTTTGTTTCAGACAGCTTTCTGCCACTGTGACAAAGTACCTGGAATAATCAACTTAAAAGAGAGGAAGGTTTATTTTGACTCTGAAGTTCAGAGGTTTCAGTCCATGGTTTCTTGATTGTGTCTGTACTCCGAGCCTGTAGCCACCGGGTGCCTCAGGGCAGGTGCCAGATGGAGCTTTTCTTATGACATTTGGGCAGTGACAAGAGAGAAACAAGAAGCTTCTGGGTCCCAATATCATCTTTAAGTGTGTTTCCCAGCCACCCAACTTCCTCCCATGAGGCCCAACATCCTAATGATTCTGCCTCTCCCCAGTATGAGCCCAGGCTAGTGACCAACGCTTGAACACATAAGTGTTTGGGGGACACTTCAGAGCCAAACTGTAATAGTTACTGAAGGAGGAGACCCCCACACAGTGGGGACTTCCTCTGGGACCCCAGATTAGGCACAACCCACACCCAAACACCTGTTTTCACAGACAGATCCTTTATTAAACTGGGAGGAAAAGTTAAAGTGGCTGCTTTCTGACTCGGGCAAAAACAAACAAACAAAACAAAACAACAATGACAACAACAAAAAACCGGCAGCCAATGACCTTGCAGGGGTCATTTTTAAGAGGAGAAAAAAGGGGAGGTCCGCTTTAGAATGGACTAGGATGTGTGGTAAAGGAGCGAGGATGTGAGGGAAAAGGGGAAGGGGACAGGGGATTTGCCTTAGAGGGACAAAGGACTGCCTCTGGATAGAGGGGAGACAGACATGGCACATAGGCAAATGGCGGTTTATAAAGGTAAAGGGGAAACCCCATGTTAGGATGAGGTGCTTAATTAGGCATGTTAATTAGGTGAGCCAAAGGGGGCTTCTGGTTGCTGGACTTTGGTAACCTCAGGAGGAGGAAGTGGCCAAATAGGGACTAGACCTTGGTGGCTAGCTTTAGGAATGTAATCTAACTGTTTTTGGCAAGGCAGAGGGGATGGGGAGAAGGGCAAAGCCCACCAGAGCCACATGCTGGCTTTGTCCCTTCAGTCACTGTAGGTATTGGACTGTTACCAATTTACTCTGAATGGTCAGCTGACTAGAGAGAAAGAACATTACAGAGGACTTCCAATTTGAGGCCTTTCAATCAATTAGACAAGCTATTTTCTGTTCTGTGTTTTATTGGAGGAATTTTACAGCCTCTACTGAAACAACACTTCCTCGGCATACCAGGGACTGGGCTCTCAAGACACAACGATGACCTAGCTGGTCCCATGCTTTTGATGACTGGCACCTTCCATGAGGAAGAGCCCGCCTCAGTAGATTGTGGCCAGGCTGTGACAACAGACTTCCACGGGACCTGGAAGAGGAAAGACAGTAGGCTGCACTTGGGGATGACTTCTGGTGCTGATGTCTCTTGCCTCCATCTCAAGAGACAGGACTTAAGGGCCAGGGAACAGAGATACTAAAAGGAGGCGTCATCAATGCTTTCTTTTTAACCAACGCTTCAGCTCTTGGTCCTTACCTTTAGGGGCAGCCACCCATGGTTCTCCCTCTGGCATGTCTCTGTGTCTCGAATCTTGCCACGTCTATGTGGCTCGGTCATGGAAACCAGACTGAAGGAACGACAGACAGACACTGAAGGAATGACAGACACACATACACACAGCAGGACTGGTGGGCTGTGCTCACTCTGGTAGAGGACACCCACTGATCTGCCTGGAAACTAGAGCATCATGACAGTCAGTGTAAGGAAGAGGGTTAGCTGGTCCGGGTGGGAAGTCTCTGTAGGGAGCAGTCTCGGGCTGGAAACAGGCAGCAGGAGGAAGCTGTGGTTGATAGTTTCTACAGAACACTGCTAAATCTTGTAAACATACATATTTGGACCAGAGGAGGCTTTGCCATCCCTCTGGGCCTATTCTAGGGAAGATTTTGCTTTTTCCTGGCCTGTAGAATGCTGCATGAACCTGGGTGCTAGTAGCATGTGTATGTCCAAACCTGACTCTCACCCTAGCCCTTCCTGACTGATCTTACAGTTGAGCTCATTCAGAAATTGAGGACTAACTTAATACTTCCAAACTGACCTGAGCTTTTGTTGCTTGTTTTTTCTAGGTGTTCTCCCCCATATCCCTGTTTTCTCCCCTCCACCACACACACACACACACACACACACACACACACACACCCTAAAATTTGGTTCTTAGTTTTGGACAGTGGCTGATATGGTAAAATCAAAATTAATATTTATGTATACATTCTGAACCAAGCCCCCCCCAAAATCAAATGTTATTTATCCTTGTGTGTTCCACAGGACTAAGAGAATCACTTGAAGACCAAAGGAGTGCCTAGAAATAATTTCCTACCATGTGAACACATACACACACACACACACACACACACACACACACACACACACACACACGCATGCACGCACACAATTTTAAAAGTACAACACTGTACATGTATAAACCGGTAACACAGCTGGTTACTATTGAGTCCTCCATACTCTATGTCATTGTAACACAGGGCAGTTGGTTGTTCACATCAGCATTACCACAAGCATCATGGCATCATTCAATACGCAGACTACAAATCAACAGATGTGGGAACCTGTCAGCTCTATTATAATCTCCAGGGACTGCTGTCTGTCCGTGACTCATTGCTGACTGAAACTTCCTTCTGCAACGTGTGACTGCACAGACAGACAGCAGTACAGTCCTGTACTAGTCCACCTCATAGAGGACAAATACTGAGCAACAACAGCCAATGTAGACAGCTTGTCCTAACCTTTCCTTATACCCAGGAGATACCCAGGAGAGTATACATGAAAACATGAGAAAAGCTCTGCTGTGACAGCTCTTTATTGTTACCATGACTGTATCTAGGAGGCAGGAGCATGCCTCTGGGTATGCCTGAACCTGCATTTCCAGGGGGAGCTAATAGGAAGGAAAAGTCCATTCTGAATGTGGGTGGTGCCATCCCAGGGGCTGAGGGCTTGAAAAGGGGGAGAAGGTGAGTGCTGAGTGCCAGCATGCCCCTGTCTTCCGGCAGCGTCATGTGAACTGCTCTGTGCCACTATGCTGTCCCTACCATGGAGGACTGAGCCCTCAGGACTCAGGCTTCCTCCCTGAAGTTGTTTCTGTCAGGTGTCTGTGTCCTAGAAACAAAAGGCTAAAGGATATGTGCAGATTATTTTCCTAGGAAAAAGGCAGAGCTCTTCCCTGGAAGTTGTCAACAGAACATTGGAGGTAGCCAGTGAGGGTTTCTGACTTAATTTCCACACTTTTCCACAGCTCCCCCAATAGTCGGCTTTTCCCAGAAAAGGGATCTGGTGTGGTTTCAACAACTTTCAGAAATCTGTCTCACTGCATACTACTCACACCAACCTTTCCAAGGTGCATGACCTCCATGCCTTTTCCAGAAAAACAAGCCCATAGAGCAGTGATTCTCAACCTGTGGGTCACGACCCCTTGGGGGGGTTGAATAACCCTTTCACAGGGGTTGCATAACAAATATCCTGCATATCAGATATTTACATAATGATTCATAACAGTAGCAAAAATACAGTTATGAAGTAGCAACAAAATAATTTTGTGATTGGGGTTATCACAGCATGAGGAACTGTCTTAAAAGGTTGCAGCACTAAGAAGGTTGAGAACCTCTGCCATAGAGAAAGGCCATGGTCACCCTTAGCCTATACCCAAATGTCAGGTGTTCCCCAGAGCAAGTGTAGGTGGGAGGAGTCAGAAAACCCAGAGAAGTTGGAAGGGGTCCCACTGAGCAGAGAATTCAGAAACATGGAGGGGCTAGAAGACAAAGCCCAGGTATGTCCAAGATGCTTGGCCTGGCTTACCCTAACTGGGCAGGCCAGGCTGGGGGAAAGAGGCTGCAGAGAGCAGAAGCAATCCAGCTCACCCTCAAATCCACTAGCCATAATTAGCCTTAGTGCCTAGCCCTGTAACCACATATTGCTGTTCAGTGCTATAAAAGCCAAGGCGTCTGGACTGCCACTAAGGAAATGTAAATCATCCGGGCCACATGTCATCAGCCAAGCCAAACCATTGTTGACCTGAGAGGGTTATACAAAACCCTTTCAGATGGAATTCACATCCACACCATTGCAGCCCATTAACTAAATCCCAGCTAACACAGAAACTCTCCAGAAACATGGGTATCCTGGTACCTCTCTACTAGTTAGAATTTCTAGATTTTTTTTCCCCCCGAACCTATTTAGAAATTTTCTTACACTCACTAATTCCCCAAAGGGAGATTTTTAAAGCACTTCAAACCATCTTGCTTTTTAAAGATCCTAACATCCCCCTTTAGTTCTGAGGACTGTGGATGTGCAGGGATTGAAAAGAGAGGTACCTCCTCAGATGTGAGAGGTGAGGCGGCTTGGAAAAGAATCAAGAAATTGAAAACTCACAAGCAGCAGAACAAAAGCGCTGGCTTGGGATGGCCTCCAAGACATGCCTTCTATTTCTGCTGCTCCTGAGGCTTGGAGCAGAAGCAGGAGCTGGAAAACAGGAAAGAGCACAGAGAAATTGAAGAAATGCTGCCTGGAGTTTACAGACTATTTCAGATGCAGTGCGAGATGTCATCTCTCTGATAGATGGCCCAGGAACACTGAGAGAAGTATGGATTAGGGACTGACTACTCAGTTCCTCAATGCACGAACTAGGAGTCTGTGGTGATCTATTGTGTACCCTAATAAAATTTGCTTGAAGATCAGAGAGACAAAGGCCACTGCCATGGCTTACCTCTAGGACTCCTCAGCCTCAAAAGCTTCAGTTCCTGTCTCCTCATTCCTTATATACCTTTCTCCATTCAGCCATCACTTCCTTCCTATTGCTGGGATTAATGGTGTGTGATTCCCAAGTACTGGGATTAAAGGTGTGTGCCACCACTGCCTGGCTCTGTTTTTCTCCTAGACTGAGTCAATCTCATGTAGTCCAGGGTGGCTTTGAACTCACAGAGATCCAGATGGAGCTCTGCCTCCTGAGTGCTAGGATTAAAGGTATGTGCCACCACTGCCTAGCTTCTATGTTTAATCTAGTGGCTTGTTCTGTCCTCTGATCTTCAGGCAGATTTTATTAGGGTACACAATATATTGCCACAGGAGTCTCTTGTGCTCCACGTGACTGAATGGGTTAACCTGGGACTGCAGTGTGAATGGCCCCCAGAGAATACCGATTCCAAATGAGAGATGTTTTGTAAGTTCTTACAGGCTAGTGACAGTGCGAGTCCATAGAGTTGATATCGAGCCACTTAATAAGAATTGACTGAGTACTGTAAATGGTTCACAAACCAAGAATAGCTTTGCATTGGATTTTACCAAGGACACCAATCCATTTCCACATTCAACAATAGCATGAACTTCCCAGCACCACCACCCAGTCCCTAAGGCAGGGGTGAGTGCCCAGACACTTAGAATTCTGTCTCTTTTGTTCAACTGTGTGTGGTAGTACTGTCCCTTGGTAGCACAGTGACACAGCAATCCTAAGGATTTTCTACGGAGTTATTTAACGTTGGGGACCACAAACACTCATATAATTTAAGTCCATTTGCAGCATCAAAAGAAACAGGAAGAAATCAGACAGAGTGCCTTGCAAATTTGTGTGTGAACTGGCACAGGGTCCACGTTGACCACTTCTGCAGCTCTTCAGTTTTAGTGTCCAGGCTGCCGGGTGACAATGAACTCTGTCGTTTTCAGGGAATTTTCAAGTTACCGCCTCATCACGTTTGTCTTAATTGGGACAGAGCTTCCTGATGCCTGTCATTCTTACTGATTTGTTGCTTTGAGGTGGGGGGTCTCACTTTGTAGCCCAGGCTACCCCTCCCATCCCTGATTCCTTAACCTCAGTCTCCCTGGTGCTGGGATTAGAGGTATGTACCACCATACCTGACTCATTCTTTCTAATTATAAGTTACTCTTGGTCTAGCTTCATTCTTATTGATTTGATTTGTTGTAGTTTATGGGACTGCTTCACAGTATAGAATAATGCAGTTTTTGCATGGAGCTTATTTCTGGCCTGTAATTTCCCAATCACCAACTAACTTCTATCTATCTGCCAGAGCAATATAAGGACAGAGTATGCACTTTGATGAAAATATCTGAGATGATATAAATCATCTTTAAATTCATTCCATTTAAGTAATTATTAGCATGCTATAAGAAAAAATAGGGCAATCTGACTGCATTTGGCTTTCTGTTTGCCTGGCCTGGCATGATGACTTGTGATCCCACATCTCAAATCATATGCTTTTCACATGAAGTAAATACATGCTTTGCCTGTATTTCCAAACCACTGCAAGGTGCTTGGTGGTGTTTCTCTCTAAGTTCATATAGCCAAGGTGCTTGTTTCCTCTGTGGAAAATGGGAATAGACGGATGGGTCAACGGTGTTTTGCTAATTGGGACTTGTTCTAAACATATTTGAGAACTTACAATTAAAGAAATGTAGAAGATAACAAAAATGTAGTACATGTACAAGGTGGACTTTCATCTAGTTATAAAGAAACATGAAATTTACAGGGAAATGGATGGATCTAGAAAGCATTACATGATGATCCAGATTCAGAGCAACAAAACTTGCTTGTTTGTAGCCGGAAGTTTCTCCCATCCTGCCCGGCCCTGCAGTCTCGCCTGGTCATGCAGCTACTTATAAAGTCATCACACAGAGGCTTATATTAATTACAAACTGTATGGCCATGGCCTATGGCTCAAGCTTCTTGTGAGCTAGGTCTTATAACTAAGTTCAGCCCATTTCTATTAATCTATATGTAGCCACATGTTCTGTGACTTTACCTGTGTGCCATTACATGCTGTTCTCTGGACAGCGGGATGGCGTCTCCTCTGCCTTTTCCTTACTTTTTCCTGTCTCTCTCTTGGATTTCCTGCCTGGCTATAACCTGATTCACCATAGGCAAGAGCAGCTTCTTTATTAACCAGTGGGAACAACATATATTCACAGCACACAGAACGACCTTCCACAGCACTTCCCCTCCCCTGTCCAATCAAAAAGGAAGGTTTTAACTTTAACATGGTAAAACTACTTATAACAAGACAGTTATCAAGCAAGAATTATAGTTATAATATCTAGTCTATTTGTATTTAGCAAAATTAAAGAAAATACTCTATCATCTATCCTATATTTATGAGTCTACAGTTTCATGTCTAATTTACCTTTTATCATAACCCACACAAGTGCACAAATAAAAGTAAGATATATTTAAATGAAATTAAATATAGTTGGGCATGGTGGCACATACCTTTAATCCCAGTACTCCAGAGGCAGAGGCAATCAGCTCTCTCTGAGGCCAGCCTAGTCCACATAACAAGTTCTAGGGCAGCCATGGCTGCATAGTGAGACCCTATTTCAAAATAAACAAATAAATAATGTCTGTCTATATAAAAAAATTGGGAAAACTAGCAAAACCTAAAGATAAAAATGACTCACTCTTGACATGTCAGAGTTTCCACATTTTTTAAATAAAACACATATAGGTTTAAGTATAGCTCCTTGGTGCAAAATTAGCCTCACTGTGAGCACACTGTTGTGTAAGGTGCTTTTCTTCAGCACTCTATCAAGCACTTCCCCAGGTTATAAGACATTATTTTCTTACAACATCATTTTTATGGCTGCAAAATAAAATAAACCATGATATAAATGTATCAGAGCTTATTTAAACAATTCTCTTGGGCACAGGATCCTGTTGTTATAAAACCAATGTCATGTCATCCTGGCAAGTAAATCTTTCCTTTCGTTGAGATTTTTGTTGCATTACGAAGTTCTTGGAGTGCAACTGTTGAAATGAAGGTCATGAACATTTGCAGAGCTTTAGAAATGTACAGTCCAGTGTCCTTTAGAAATCTATCCTTCCTGGGCTTCAGAGAGGAAGACAGAGGATGTTGCAGGGCCGCCAGCACAGTTTCCTCCCTCTCCTGGGAAGTCGGCCATATGGATAAGCTCAGTGAGTATTGTCTTGACTGTTTTGTAAAAGGGACTGTCAATAGCCCTGCCATGGCTTTGAACTGTTCAGGACTGTCCTTACTTCATATTCACTGACGGGACTTTTTAAATTCAGTTGGACTTGTCCTGACTTGTGGGAGACTGGCTCCCACATTTTACAACAGGGTACTCTTGATGAGAGAGGGATAAGATATATTAGATAGAAGGACAGAGGGGAGAGAAACAGACAGAAACACAGGATAAACCTCGGGAAGTTCTGGATCATTATCCACCCTTTTGTCTCTTCTAAAGAGCTATCTATAGGAATACCAAGGGGTGGAGCAAAGACCTCCCCCTAGCACAGCCAAATGTAGACCCTTCCAATCACCTTATAACCATGCACATGGTCAAGCAATCCTCTAATGCAACCCTGCTGGGTGAAGCAAGTTCAGATCTCACTAGGAAACCTTTGTGGGCCTCCACACTGACTTTGGTACAGGAAATCTTCAGTCAAGTCCTAAGCCATACACGAACTATGTGACAAAAGTAGACAGATGGTCTTATATTCCTGGGCTTTGTTAACCCACCGGTAAAATAAAGGACTTGTCCTGTAGCTACATGATCTCTCTCCTCTCTGTCTTTCTGTCTCTGTGCCCTGCCCTCCTCCCATGTGTGTGGGGTTTATACACTTGCTAGTGTGGGCATGGGCATGTGCACATGTGTAATATGCATGTGCACATGGAAACCAGAAGCTGACGTCAAGTAGCCTTTGTTATTCACTCTCCACCTTAAGATTGTGAACCTGAAGGTCAATTAGATTCCTGGCCCAAGTAGTTCAGGGATCTGCCTGTCTCTGCACCTCTGTGTCCAACATTTTAACATGGGTTCTGGGGATCGAAACTATTGTCCTTGTGCTTGTGAATATCTCTTGGCTAAGCCATCTCCTCAGCTTCAGTATCTGCCTTTAATTAAAAGATTGCTTGACACACTATCTGTTTTAGACAATCTAACAACATACCAGGTAGTAGCACATTATATTCCTGGACATTGGCCTCAATCCCTGCAGAGTCCAAGGTCTAAGTTCTCTGAAACTTGTTGACCATGAGAAATGGCTCACATTGACCTTCAGGAAAGACAGTCCAGATTCATGAAAGTCACATGAACTTTATCACCCCCAGTTGCTGCAATTCACAAACAATAACTGCTCATCTTACAGATGACTGGACAACCTGCATGCTCTTCCCCTGATCCGAGACTGGAAGCTACTGAAGGAAAGAGGACACTCTTTTAGGACCGTGACCTAACACAACGTGGAAAGGAGGACTGCATCTGGAGCAGGGACTTGGTCCAAGTCAGCAGCTCACTTACTCATCCTGAGTAGAAACACCATGTTCTTCAGTTTTCCATCTGGAGACCAGCCCAGAAATGATCCAGCCTCCTCGCCAGATTCGAGAGGCAGCTTTTGGAGGTGAACAACTTTTCTTGTTTGCTCTCTCTGTGGTAATTTATTATTCTTCTCACAGGACAGCAGTCTCTCCTGAGTGGGTGAGGATAAAGTTGCAACTTATTCAGAGATAATGTCTGTCATGCATTACCAGCTGTCACGTGGTTTGTCCTGCTCTTGGGCTTTTCATGTTAGCAGGAATAGAAAACTGTTTAATGTTTTTGCCACCGTAAGAGCTACCATTTGTTTACTGTGAGTGTCCTGTGCTACAAAGACTGAACTAAACACTTTATATTACTGGTTGTCTTGGTTGTTAAATGACTATGTCCAAGGCGTACTTTTAAAGGCATACTTTTAAAGACGGAGTAACAGGCCAGAAAGAATAGGGAATAGTGAGGTTGGGAACTGACTACTTCTATATGACTTCAAAGCCAATGTTTGATTTGTTAAATTTCCCCCATGTGTTTGAACAGTTGGTCTTCAGCTGGCAGTATTTTACAATACCAGCTTGTAAACCTTTGAGAAGTGGGGTCTAGCTGGAGGAAGGGGTCTCTAGGCAGGGGTGGGTCTTGAGGCTTATAGTCCAGCCCTGCTTCTTGGTCTGTAGAGATGTGGACAAGCATCACATTTCTGCTATCCCAGACCCCAGCTGTTCCTGCTGCCAGGATAGACTGTCCTCAAATGGATATCCAAGCTAAGCCCTTCCTCCACTGAGTTGCTTTTTGTCTGGTATCTGGTGACAGTAATGAGAACAGGAACCAGTATAGCAGGCCTTATAAGAAAGGAGAATCATCAAGTTACCAGGAGATGCTGCTGCTGTCTGTGAGGAAAGGGTCATGAGGTCCTTACAGCTTAATCCTCTGATTCAGTGTTGTAGGACTCTTCCTCTGCTTTCAAGCAGACCCGAGTCTCCCTTTTCTCCATTACTACTAATAAGGCTGCAAACGCACTCTTCGAGCAGATTTTTTAGCCCTAGACTTTCCAAAAAGTCTGGCCTCTACTATAGATAGAGATTAATTTCATATTGTGACTCAGTATGAATACATATACATATCAACCAAAGCTTACACAGCAATGTTTCTTTTTACTACTTGGAATACACTCCCAATCCTATTCTACTTTGTTCCGCTTTCTGTTGTTACTTACAATTCAATAAGCTGTTCGTATGAGCACTAGTGGGATCTGTACTTCAGCATCCTCTCCTTTAGCTGATGTATTTGATTGACAGAGGACCTTTGCTTGGGGGCTAGTGAGCAGTTCCCTATCCTCTTCAGCACTCTCCTTCCACTCCTTAGAGTTCACCCACCGCCAGCAGAACCCACTACTTCTTATCAAGTATTTTATTTTCTCAAACCTCCTTTATCCTTCCTTCAAGGGAAGTCTGCCCTCTAATGATGCAAACGCACTATTGATTTCCAACACTATAATAATTTCTCAGAGACGAAGCAAAGGGCACATCTCAAGTGTAGAGGAGGTGATTGATATAGTGCTGTATAGTGGTCATTTAATCTGAATTTATTATTTAAAAGTAAAGGAATCTGAGGCTCAGGAAAGCACTCGGTCCCACAATTCTATTTGGAGTATCTGCAAAAAAGAGGCAATCTCATCTCGTGCCCAATGTGGGCATTCCCTGGGACTCTAAAAACTGCCTGAGCTAGCAACAGAGAACAATGAGTGAGAAGCAAGGCGAGGTCTGCACCAGGTGACAAAAAATAAAATCGTAGCCACATTGTGGAAAGACGCATTAATTTGGACTCAGTGGTGCAAAACTAGAGAATGAATGTATTCTTAAATCTGTATATCACAACTGACAGCAGACAATTCTCCAAAGGAGCTCTAAGAAATGTTAATCGATTGCTGTGAAACAGTGGCAAGAGATCATTCACCTATCAGGCTTTCGGTGCAGATGAGCTGAATGGAGGGCAAAGGAAAACAGAGCTTAATTTTCCAGATCTGTCTTCAGTGTGCTGCTAGAGTTCCCCACTACCGTTTCCCAGCCCTCTGTAGCATTGACCAGTTTTCTTGTTTGCCTCTTACTAGTCCTCAAATGACCACATGCTAGTTCATGATGAGAACAACAAAGTTCATCCCACTGAGTGTTATATACTATACCCATCACCTTGGTTGCTACTTCTTGTAAATGAATGAATAAATATTTAAGCTTATCATTATAGTGCTAGGTGTACTTGAAAAAATAAAATAATTTCAGTGCTGGGAGATGGCTCAGTTGGTAAAACTTGGCCTTGCAAGCATGTGGACCTGAGTTAAAAACCCAAGAATTCATGTAAAATCTTGAATGTGATGCTGTACGCTTGTAATTAAAAAGATGGGGAGATGGGGGTAGAGGTAGGTGGGTCCCTGGACCTTACTGACTAGCCAATCTAACATACTTGGCAAAGTCCCAGGTAAATGAAAGAGAGCCTGTATCAAACAAACAAAAGAGAAAGATGTATGATGAATGGCATCTGAGACTGTCCTCTGAGTCCCAAATAGATGCATACATGTTCACAAGTGCACTGCGTACATTCATGAGAGAACACACACAGAATGATCACTAATCTGTTTTTTTTCTACTGCATCTCCTACTGTCTCTGATACAATAGATCTTTTTTATTCTATTTTCATTTTATTTATTTATTGGTTTTTAGAGACAGGGTTTCTCTATGTAGCTCTGGCTGTCCTGGAACTCACTCTGTAGACCAGACTTGTCTCTAACACAGAACTCAGAGATCCGCCTGCCTCTGTCTCCCCAGTGCTGGGATTAAAAGTGTGTGCCACCACTGCTGCGCTACCAAAAATCTTTATATTTCCACAAAAGAATCAGAAATTCCCTCTTGTCTTCCCTTTCTATTTTTATATCACTAAATCCTTTGGGTATTTGTTTTAACAGAGCAAAGTTCAACAGGAAAGTGTGTGTGAGTGTTGAGTCTAGGTGGAGCAATCACAGGGAATTACTCCCAAAGACAGAGGACTGTATCAGTCAAAACCCCATACCAGTCTCTATTTACTCCATTTTTCATCAGATGCTACTGGGTTGCTAAGTAACTGAAGCTGACTACCAAAAAAACAGCTGGTGTGCGTGCACATGTGTGCATGTGTGTTTGTGTGTATGCATTTGTACGTATGTACATATGTATGTAATGGGAAGTATCATTCAGGAAGAACAGCCACTGCACTATCCCCTCATTATGAAAACTTTCCTGGAACCATTCCAACTGCTCTTACTTTTGATTGGCACACGGGTGTTCAAAGCAGACTTTAATCAACTGCTATTCTCCAGCTTGGGGACATGAAGACAAGTGTTACTTTTTCAGGGGGAAGGGATTGGGTACAGTTCTGGTGAAGCTGACTAAATCTAAAAGTATTCCATTGTGCAGCATCTACAGTAAATATCACCTCCTTGTAGCCTTCTTGCAGTGAGGACTAATCTGCCCCTCCTCCCTGATGGAGCATTCAGAAGCCACATGGAATTTGGTATTATCTATGCGCTGGTTTATCAGATATGAATTCATTGGCTTTTCTCAAAACCACTTATCAGCAAGAGCAGAGCTGGTTGTCCACATCTGAATTGTGCTCCAAACACCATTTCTGACTTCCCCAGGGTCCAAATTTTTTTTTCTCTCTCAGGTTTTTTTCTCCCACATTTGTTTGTGTTTTCTTAACCTCTTACCTATTGAGGTGGATTTCTGGGTCAGGACCCCTGTAAAGACACCAGGAATGAAGGAAATGGCCATCTCGGGCAGTCTGAGGGCCCGTCTGCCTGGTAGAGTTTCAGCCCTCAAAGAGCAGTGGACAGTTTGAAGTGAGATGAATTGGCTGGGTTGGCTTCAGAGTTCAGCTCTTCTTCATGCTACCAGTGTTTTTATTTTCTGAGAACTATGGATAATGTACAGCTTGAAAGGTAGGAGCCGGCAGACTTGCATGATATATCCTGCATGCTAAGCCAACATACCAAGAGAGACAGAAGGGCTTCCTTCGGCCCAGAACCCTCACCTTCCTCCTCACCTTGGAGACTCTCGGGGATGCTACAGTGAGCTGAGGTACGGCAGCTTGTCAAATAATTTGTCTTCTTGTTCTCTTACTGTGCTTTGCTGGCCTCAGAGTTCATTTATAGAAGACAAAGATGTATATGGGAGGCTTAATGCAGAAAGGCCTCATGACTTCCTATCCCCTGAAGAAAAACAAAGCCACACCCAGTAAAGGAAAAAACCTATAATTGCTCAGGAATCTTTCTATGGTGAAATAATTGATAAGGCATGGCAATTCAGATTCACCATGAATCACATTTAATGGTTAGAGAAAACAAGTTTTTCACTTGTTTTTGCTTTGGGTTATATCGTAATTCCAGTTATGCTTCATTATTTTTTATAGCATGTATCTATGCATATTTCACATGAAAAGGCTGATATCTCCATAGACTGGCCACTGGAATGCCTCCAGCAAAGGCAATATTAGCATTTCCTGTGGGCTCTATCATAAGACATGCAGAGCATTTTTCCAATTATGTTTAAAACAAAACAAAACGGAAAAAAACAAACAAACAAAAAACAAAACACAGAAAAACTTATCATACTCCTTAACTCCATAACTCCTTAACTCTGGTATCATCTTTCTTCCCATTGAAACATACACTAAAACTAAGGTCTCTAGCTTTTTAGTGAGTGTTAAAATGCATGAAGATCACTCACAGAAATACATTATTCCCTTTTATGAATGTGGTAAGAATCCACAGATAATCATTTAATTTCTTGGCAATGTTGAGAATTATGGATTATAAAGTAAGTAAGGATTATAAAGATCCATGCTCTTCCAACAGTATGAGCATAGTCTTCTAATGTTCGAGTTTGAAGAGGAATGCTAGCCCTCAGTAGGAATTTACCTTCTGTTTAAAGCAAACTTAAAGATATCTAATCTGAGAGGTTGGGTTAAGAGTTTTGCTTCTCCAAAAAGGATCATCCCCCACTGATCTCTTCAGCCACACTGACCCTAGCCAGCCAGTGTATATCCTGTACTTAGAGAATAACCACTGTAGACAACTCTGAGCTTGCCACGACTTGGCATTGATGACTGACAGCTTAGACATGTGCCTTTAGGTGAGGTTCAAGAAAGGGTGTATATAGCTTTCACACTTCCACTGATGTTCTCTGTGTGTAACCATGTGTTAAGTTCGATTCCTTTGCCCAGTCTTGCTGGTTCAGGATGACCATTGCTGAACTTATGTGTCTTTTTTTTTTTTTTTTTTTTTAATTTCAAGCTGAAGTTCACATCAAGGACCACATAGGCCATCTATTTGTAGATAGCTTTATTTGGCTTTTTTTTTTTCTTCTTCTTCGGTATTTTCCCTGCCTAGACCTCAGATATTTGCCTTCTCCATACCTATGACTCCCCTCCTTGGGTCTCTGCTTCTATCCTTGCTCTGACCTGCAGTGAATGGATATGTTGTGGGTGTTTTGCTTTGACTACCTGGGCTCCTGACTCACGCTGCCTCAGGCTGCCTCAGGCTAGCAGCATATTCCCAGACACTTGTCAGATTGGCAGTCTTGACCCAGACTATGACCACAGAGCTTCTGTCCTCAAACCCTCTGAAGCTGGGAGACCTCGGGAGGAGGGTAGTGAGGTAACTTCCTTGGGAAGTTTTCATAAGAGAGGCTGAACAGACTTGCTTAGATAGTCGGAGTCTAGACTGGCACTCAGAGGTCGCCTTGCAATTGTACGATCCCTTCCAAAGTTACCACAAACCAGCCAGTGCCGCTGTAGAAGCAAAGAATATCTAACAGTCTCCCCTCATGTTCAGTACCAGGATTTCTGGGTCAGGATCCCTGTAAAGACACTAGGAATGAAGGAAATAGCCAACTCAGGCTGTCTGAGAGCCAATCTGCCTGGTAGATTCAGGCCTGGAAGACCAGCAGACAGTTGCAAACATGGATGACATTGGACGGTGAAGTCTTGAAATGCCAAATAAATTCATTTAGGCTTTTTCCTACAGGCAGTGTTGAACTGTCAAATCAGGGAATCCATTCAGTCACCAAATACTTATGAATTCCAGGCAAGATGCTAGAGATGCAAGTTAAGGACATACATCCATATAAGTGCATAAAATGGAGTGATTGGTGCTCCAGTGTGTGTATGTGAATGAGGGTATGGTAACTGATTCTGTCTCTGCTGACTTGATTGGGCCCAGACCCTGTCCTTCAAGTTGAACACACCTGTCTGTGCCCAGGTACAGGAATCAAAAAATGCTACATTGAAGAAAGGCTGCAGGTGCTACTGCCTGGGAGCTCTTAGAAGGCAATCCACTATTAATTCTCAGATCTACCCTTTGCTTTCTTTACATAGGTGGAATTAGCTCTTCACTTTCCCAAGAACTCTTCTAACACAGAGGTACTTACTCCCATAATTGCCACACTAGGCCTAACTTAGCATCTGTCCAGTTTCAAACTCCTACTCATTTTCAATATATGGGTCAAATGGAACTTTATCCCCAAGCCTCACCACTGCTGAACTTCATTTGAACTTCCCTGAACCGGCTGTTGTACATCTTTCCTGATCTCTCATGATGCTACTTCATAGCATAGTAGTCACTTCATTGACTGAAAAACAGGGGCTATGTCTTTGCTATCCATTTTAATTCTTCACTTATTGGCCGATTCAGTCATTTAACTATGAAACATTTGTTAAGTATCTATTCTGTGCAAACACAATGGAGGAAAATGAACTTGACCTAGACACTCCATACCAGGGTTTTAAAATGAATAAGAAAGCTCTTTGCAGATAATGGATTTGAAAACAAAACAACTGATTATTTTCACAATCACAATATGCTATATTTATCTGCTAATCTGATATAGAGGTATCTTACATTAGAGACAGGAAGGCCAGGATACATCTTTTAAAACACAATACACACATGATGCTGTATGAAGTTGGAATTTCTTCCAAATCAGTAAGACTATCAAAATATAGTGTATGTACTATGACTGCTCATTGCTTCTGCCTGATAAAAATCGCAAGCAATCCAAAGTGTCCCCAGTTTCTCAGAAGCAATTGATAAATTGAAGTGCTACCAAAAAATCTGAGTCTGTATAGGACTCTGCTTAGGACCAAAGGAAAGGAACTATTTGGTTCAGTGAATGTGTGTTGTCTATGTATGTATGGAGGGGGAGATTTCAAATTGCCCCAGAATTGATAATCGGTGCTGTGCCTCTCTCCTGAAGACTGATCTAGCTGAGAGAGTATTCCTAGAGCAGAAAAAATAACAGCCCCACTTCATCTTCTGAAGTTCCTTTCTCCTTGACCTTCATCGGACCCCTCCCTGAGAATCCTCACAGACCACACATGACACAGCACACGGTATACGGAGTTATACTGAGCTATAATAGAAGAAAGACATGTTTTATTAATTCTGCTTCGTGTGGGAATTTTTTTTGTGATGGGTGATAATTGAAGCATTAATCTAATTAACCTTATCAATAAAAAATCAGGAGTCAGATATCTGGGTAAAAACCTGAAAGATCAGGAAAGTAGGGGAGCATCCACAGTTGCTTTCTACCTCTCTGGTTCCTTCATCTAAAATGGCTGAGATCCTCCTCAGCCCCTGCCTTACCATTTCCTGTCTCCTCTCTCTACAGTCCTCAAACCTCTATGGTCAGCTAGTGGCTAGCTCTGCCCTCAGACTCCAAGCAAGCTTTATTTGTCAGAACACAATCAAAATATTACACAACAGATAATAATTCACATTATACATTAGTATTTTGTTACTCACAAAATATCATCTTAAACCCCTCCCTCAGGTCATTTCCTCCCCCACCAAAATAATGGACAAATAATTTTGTAAGAAAGATGCCCCATAAGGCTCACTGCTTTTGGTAGCTGATGTCATTTACATTGACATCTTCTCACTGTCCACCAAAAGCATGTTTTCTTTCCTCAGAGGAGTCATTCAGATGTTCCTTTCTAGGTTATCCCACAATGCCTCTGGAGTTTCTGGATTATCCCATAATGCTCTGGAGTTTCTGGATTATCCCATGATACCTCTGAAGTTTCTGGATTATCCCATGGTGCCTCTGGTGTTTCTGGATTATGGTCATAATGCTTCTGGAGTTTAAGATTGATTTTCCTACTCACAATGTACAATTTCTGGTATATAAAATATATCTTTATATTCACAATCCATGAAAGGTTTCCTCAAAAAGAAAAATATAAAATAATACCCATTAAAAGATTTTTTTCTTTTACTGACACTATTTTATTAATGTTTTTTCCTTTAATAAATGATACTAAAATAGATTTTAGCTTCTACTAAAAATGTTGTTAATTACATCTGGATTCCTGGTTGTTATATGTCTTGCTGGTTGTGATCTTGATGTCTCAAAATGCAAATTCATTGCCTTCAATAACACCCATTCTTCTTTTAGAAGATTTATCTTATTAGTTTTAATTATCTGCATGGATATGTGCACATGTGTCCAGGTCTCTGCTAAAGTCAAAAGGGATGTCAGATCCCCTGGTACACTCTTAATTACTGAGCCACCTATTATCCCTAGACTCACTCTTAACATAATAACTTTAAAGCATATATCAGGTAGTTTCTTGATACTTTTCAGTTCTCTTTTGAACTCTCAATAGTATTGACTTCTCTCATTTTGCATTAAATACCCTTCGTTTTGATGCACATTGCTAAGGAGTCAGTTCCATCATTTCCTTCTCATCCCATTGGCATTATTAGTATTTCCTTAACCAGTGATTCCTTTGCAACTCCTTCTGCATGCCACTTTAAATGTTCTGTGAGATTTAATATAGTATTACATTAATACCAAACAGTATAATTTGCAACCCATTTCACCAAGAAAACATGAGTGGAAGTCTGTGCCACAATGCTGGTAACCACCCTCTGGCAGGCTCTTCCTGCAGGATCCCTCATGGACCATGTGTGGCACAGCACTGTTATTCATATCAAGGGCAGTCATGTTAAGACACAGAATGAAGTCCTATGCTTCCCTCTTGATGAGAAGGCAAACAAATAGAAGCTCAGTATTTTCTTGCTCTACTAACAAAGGATTTTGTTACTCTCCAAATGAGTGTGGAACATCTCAATTTGGAGTGCTCTTGATGGAATGAAAGAATATCAAGAGGCAGAGGACTGATGTATTCATGAAAGGGATATAGATGACTTCATCTGGCATGATTGTAGAGGACCATGTGAGAGGAAGCAATAATAGCATCATTAAAAAATAAAAATGGGGATACCATGTTGGTAGAGAATTGGGTAAGTGACCTTTAGAGTATTATGAAGATGTGGCAGAGGATAAAAACACATGAAGAAAAGGAGGTAAATGTCACAGAGCCTAAATCATGTGACCACCAAGAGTTCCAGCATGTTTGTGAATATCTGAAGGACCAAACAGCATTGTGAGTGACACAATGACAAGACAAGCTGAACTCACTCATGAAGCACAGCGAAGTTCCCGGACCAAGACCCTGCGACCTGGTCCTTGTCACTTCTCATGGGATGAGAGGGACAAGCAGCTGAGCCTGAGCTTGCTTTGGGGTTTCAAGCCCAAGTGTAGGGCATGGCACAGCAATACCCTCCATGGTACCCAAAGGGGAACAAGCCTGGGGACCACAGAACTGAGGAGCCTAAAGAAATAAGGTGGTTAGAAGCAGGACCTCAAAGCAGGTTGATAGTGTTGAAATGAAGAAGAGAAAAGCAGCAAGAGCCATACATCAGCCGCAGAATGGAAGGGGAGAAGGGATGGGGGCTCAGTCAGCAGCACAGAGGGAACCGGAAGAGCCAGACAAGAACAGGAAGAGGAGGAAGTAGGACACCATCCTGA
>CABHPQ010163732.1:0-49904 GCA_902168405.1 Peromyscus aztecus | reverse complement strand
AGGGCCATGGCTCCCCAGGAAAGCCAGGAATCATGGGCAGCACACAATCAAAGGGCCTTGGAGCCCTGAGCACTGCCCCTTATCCTCCCTGTTGAGATAAGAGCTCAGCGGAGTATAAGGCCCTTCGTCTGCAGCGAGATGAAGGGGTTCACCTAACTAGATAGGAAATGGAGGCAGGGAATAGGGTGCTTCTTGAATTCTCTCTCTGAGTCTAAGCTCGGGGATTCCCAGCCTCTTATATGCATCCTGGTCCCACCCCCAAAACTGCACCAGGATTCGAGCCTGAACAGGAGATAAGACAACAGGCATTTCCCAATAGTCCCTAACTCCTCCTGTGTCCCCTCTGAGTCAGTCTGATCCTTTGCCTCAGACCTGCTAACTCTCGGTCACCGGTCACCCATTGCTCCAGGCAGCACCAATTAAGCCATACACGCTCTCACACTCACCCATACACATCCAGACCCCCTGAACACCCACAGCACTACAAATTAACAACCCAAGCTTGTCTTCATTGTGTTTTTATTATGATGCTCCTCAATGATGTTTTTAAATGAATTTTGAATAGGCCCCGTAATTTGGTTTGTTCTACATCGCAACACAAGTGTGAGGGCCCCACAGGAATTGCTGCAAGGAATACAATATTATGTGAGCATGGCTTCTGCTTCTCTTCCTGCTTTCTCATAATTAAGCTTTATTGACTTGTAAAATGAATAACAATTAAAAAAAACCTGTTTATTGATCCAGGTGCATCATGCAGCTAGAGAAAACTTTCTCCCGCCCCTGACCCCACCAAGTTATGCATCCGTTCGTTCGTTCTCACTCTTCCTGCCTCCTGTCTCCTCCCTGAACAGTGGGAAATTTCACTGCAGGTAGCAAGCACTTTCTTGGATGCCCTGAAGCCAACTGCTGGTGTCTGAAGTGTGGAGGGACCCCAGCCAGAACTTGTCAGGGTGGAAGTCCACGAAAGGACTTCTAGCTTGCCTCTTCTTGATACCTACAGTTTTGTGGCTTGCGAAGTTTACCATTTGGGGTTAATACACTGCCCCGATCAAGACACAGTTGACTTAGGAAGGAATGGTGCATTATAGCCTCATGAAATTTGACAGCCTAATAGAACCCCAGTTATCAGATTCTTTTAGGGAGAACGTCTCCACTAGAAGTTAAACTCTACCCATGTAGAACACTGTGGCTAAAGGCATGACTCACAGCACAGAGTCAAGGCCAGTCTGCAGGTGGCCAGGAGAAGCAATTTCAGGTGGTATGGATGTCAGCAAGAGAGTAAAGGAAGGGCCCTGACAGGCCACTCAAGGAAGTAGAAAGGGCACAGTAGACCTCACTTGTCTAATTTTCAGCCCAGTAGAAAGCTCCTAAGAAAACCCACAAGCTTGGAATCCAGACAAGCTTTCTGTTACTTCAGAACTAGGAATGAGTTGTCCTGTCCTCCAGATCAAACCTAGGTTCCCAACTCGAACACAGCCCGGCAGTCACCTTGTTTAACAAGCAGTCACTGGTGTCAGAGAAACTGTGCAGAGAAGGATCCAAACTTACCAGGGTGACAAAGGACTCCTCACACCTAGGGATGGGTGTGGCTCTGCACAGAAGCAAGGGCTCAGTCCACTGTCATACCAGCAATTTCTAGCCAGGAAGCAAATAACAGAGCTTTGTGGCAAGAGCTGGGCCCACCCCCATGGGCACTCCTGTTTGCTGAGATGCTGTGGAGAAGATGGTGGCTGATGTTCAGGGTGGTTACTAGGTGTACACACCTGCTTTGCTCAGTCCAGCCGCTGCTTAAGGGAATACCACTCAGAGGAGGAGCATGTCACAGTCATGGTTGTTCACAGTTTTGGAAGCCTGAAAGCCAAGACTGGGGTACTCTGTGTATAGGTTCATGAGAGGGCCCTCTTTGAGCCTTGCGGACAGTGCCTCCTTGCTGTGTTCACAGGGCAGAAAAGTCTTGGTGCTTAGGGCACTAATCCTACCTTTTGGCTCCACTTTTAGGACCTCCTGTAACCTTAGCCACCCTCTAAAATCTCCACCTTCAAATCCCATCATATGGGGGTTAAGATGTCAACATATGAACTTGGGGATACAAATGTTCAGCCCACAATCCACCCATCAGCAGCCATAAGCCTGTCTCCAGTTACTGCGCTGTCACTTACCATCACCAAGACAAGTTGCTGGGGAAGGAGTCTCCCCTCCCTCCCTCCCTCCATCCCTCCCCAATCCTTCCAAGTGGTTCTTTCCCCTTCTTTTCTTCTCCAAGGCCATTTTCCAGTGGTTCTTTTGTCAAGGTAGCAGAGAGCTTTGCAGGGTAGGTTAACTTAGAGACTCCAACGTCCCTTCCCCACCATGGCTAAGCCCCACCTTTTGTGAACTATCTAGAGTTCACCTTGTGCTCTGAGGACTGCCTGTGTTCCTACCTTCCCATGTTACCTTTTGGCTGTTTGTGAGCTAGCTGTCTGTTTAGTTTAAGGTTTGACTTCTAGTCAAGATCACGAATTATTCCCCTGGCTCTTACCAACATCCTACTGGTTCAACCAAAGCCAGTACCAATTACAGTCTCCAATAGGATAAATGATGGTCAAGTATGCATGGAGTTAACTAGGCCAGCAATTTCACTGTTCATCTGTGTAAGAAGGGGGGCTTTGAGGAAGGTTCTAGATGTCACAGTCATCATCAGCCATATTGCCCCCTTCTCTGAGGCCTCTTAGCCCGAAGAAACACCTGAGGGTTTTGTAGAACAAGGACATTCAGACTTAGCTTAAGAGGTTCCTTTCAGAAACCAGTAGCCCATGCTTAGCATGTGCAAAGACAGAGGAACAGCTCAAGGTGAGCAACTTAGGATCTGCTGGACTCCCCCGCCCTGTGAGGTCTTAACTTTTGCACAGTAGGGTATTTTGGACTTGGATCCCATCTGATAAGAATACCTGCCAGTCATGGGCACTGTCATGGAGACAGGCACTATGCTGCCACTACGTGCTCCCTCTTTAGCCCTCCCCACCTCGTGATGAGAGTGTCCACTAGCCCCAGTTCAAGGGTGAAGAAATGAGACTTAGGTTGGTAAGAACATCCTCCAAGTCAACCTGCTCATCAGCGGAGTCTGAGTCAGTCTGATCCTAGGCTACACGCCGTGCTGCTTCTGTTTGCTCTCTTGGATGTGTTTGTCACCTCATAGTCACCAGCTACCCTTTCCTGTGCATCCCACTGCACTGGCTGAGCTCAGTGCAAGCTGGGGAGTCATCCCAGAGACCAGGACGGCTATCACAGGGATAACTGCAAGGCTGATGTCTTAGATAAGAAGAACAGAGTACCTAGTCAATGGCTTTCTATGACATAAGTCTTAACTGTAAAACAAAACAAAACAAAACAACAGCCAGGCACATTCAGCAGTGGTAGTGCAAGCCTTTAATCCCCAGCACTGGGAGGCAGAGCCAGGCGGATCTCTGTGAGTTCGAGGCCAGCCTGGTCTCCCAAGTGAGTTCCAGGAAAGGCGCAAAGCTACACAGAGAAACCCTGTCTCAAAAAAAAAAAAATAGTAATGTGCCTGTATTAGCTACATCTAGCAATTATTTTGGAAAATAAAGGTCCGTGATGAATTCAAGGGAACTGATACTGGAATCTCTGAATGCAAAAAAAGTTAAATTTCTATAACCATCCACTCACAATGCCATGAGTGAAATAAGAGAGGGGGGCATTACAGAAAGTGAGGAAAGTAGAAAGCAGCCATAAGAGTGTGCATTGTACATACAAGCAGGCACACCCTCCCTCTGGCTAACACACGGTTCATAGAGCCACGTGCTTTACCCACGGAGTTCTGTAGACATCTGATAATTGCTGTAGCTCTAAATGCCTTTAAATCCCCAAGGACACTGTAGTAAGGAAGGAGGCTGACATCAAGGTCACAGGGGCCTGTAAGCCTGGTGGGCTGGGCTGGGGCAGCTGGGCTGGGCTCAGGAGACTCACCAGAGAAGCAGAGGTCACAAGCATTAGGCACAGTCTGAGCTGGAAGCTGAGGCCAGAGTGAAGGTCGATGCACAAACAGATTTGAGGGTGTGAACCCCCTAAGGACACTTTCCCTCCTCAGCCTCCAGATTCATCCTCTGGGACTTTGAGAGGCAGACACATAGATTTATAACCCGTCCAACAGGGAGGCATTGAGTGGTGCTTCTGGAACTAACAATGTGATGTTCTCTTCAGTCTCCCTGGTCATGAGGAAACGGAGACTTCTGTGGGTTTTGTCCAGGTCCTACTGGGAATGGTATTAGCCCAGCACAACATATTCAGGAATGTCTGTTGAATGCATCGTTGAATAAATAAATAAATAAATAAATAAATAAATAAATAAATAAATAAATAAATAAGAAGGAAGAAACAGAAAAGATGAATTGAATGTATAATAGGCACCATTTTGGGGTGTGTGTGTGTGGGTGTGTGTGTGTGTGTGTGTGTGTGTGAGATATGTGTATGTTTATGTGTGTGAGTGACGGTATATACTTGCTTCAGTGCATGGGCAGGGGGCAGAGAACAGCCCTGGGTGTTGGTCCTCACCTTCTGCCCTGTTTGGAGTAGAAGCTCCTCTCTGTGGCTTGCTAGCTGCCTTGAGAACTTCTGGAGATTCTCCTGTCTCCATTGCCCACATCACTGGAAAAACACTAGGCTCCCAGACAGGTAGCACTATGCCCTACTTTACATGGGCTTAGGGACTCTAGCTCAGGTCACGTTTGTGTAGCAAGCTCAGTCGACCAATCTCCCCAACCCCTCCACCCAATTTTGAATTTTTAATGGTCTAATCCTTTATTTTCTCAAAAGAGAATAACTAGTAGACATGAGATCATGGAAAAATAGGGACCTTACCTTACATTCAGGCAAAACACTCCTGCACATAAATGAAAACAAATAAATCTTTTAAAAATTGCTGTAGTGAAAGACCTTTTCAGCTAGGAGAGATGTAGGGAATTATAAATACCTGTGGTTGATGCATTGATCCATACACCCATCTTCACTGAGCTGGAATCTGTGGCAAAGCTACAGTGAATGGATCTGACTGTACCCTGAAGGAGCCCACGGTGCCGAGCATGTTTGCTGGTATGAGAACCAAGGGTGAGCTTATAAGGAGGCCAAGGGGGATGGATGATGAAGAGCAAGAGGGATTTAGAAAAACCCAGAGACAATATTCCATATGCTTTGATCTGGATTCCCCCAAAGACCCATGTGATAGAGAGCCTTGCTCCCTAGCCTGATACTACAGAAAGGTGGTGGAGCCTTGGGAGTAGAACATGGTGAGGAAGTGTTTAGGCCATTGCGTCCATGACCTCATAGGGGTATATGGGACCCCAATTCTTACCTCTTCTTTGTTCAATTCCTAGACATAAGGTGAGTGGGTTTTTTTTTTTTAAGTGTTGCATATCCTTCAGCCATTCTCCACTGCCGTGGGCTTATAGCAGCAGGGCTAGCCAGTCATGGCTGAAATCTAAAACTGTGGGCTGAAACAAACTTTTTCTTTTTATAATTTGATTATATCAAGTTATAGAAAGCAGGTGCTCTCTCTCTCCCTCCCTCCCCCTCTCTCTCTCTCTCCCTCCCTCCCTCCTTCCCTCCCTCTCTCTGTATGTGTGTGGGGAGAGGTTCTTTGGTAGCAGGACGCTTGAGCCCATATATTGACTTTATTCAGTGTATCTCACACGATGACCATTGCTTGCTATCATTTTCTACCCACTCATCTCTTCCTCATTCTGAAGCATTTTATTGGAAAGTCATGGATGGGATTGCGATGGAATTTAGTCTTCAAACTAAGGAGCTTAAAAAGCCAAAGGTTGCTGCTGGAGAAGAGGAAGTCATTGGCATAATTGATACAGACACTGGCAAGTTACTTACGGTCCCATGGATAGCTTCCCACCCATGCCCTTATGAACAGCCCTGGTTAAACCCAGCATGTCATACGCAAAAGCAAACATAACGGATGAGGACTCACTGGAAGGCTGGTGAGGCTAGGAGGATAAGAGGCAGGGAGGGATGAGTGTGAGCAGAACATGGTGTTATGTGTACGTCTGTGCAATTGTCAAAGAATAAACTAATTTTTAAAAAAGTGACAGCGGGCACTATTGACCACTGTGCTGGACAACTGACAGAACCTGGGATTATCCTGGTCAAACTGTAGCTTGGGGTCACCCTGGCATAGAAGCTAGCAGCAAGCTGTCCTCGGTGGCCCCGATGGTGCCAATTTCCCACATGGAGGGAGCTCGTTGCATGCCATCTACCATCCAGAGCATGTCAATCCCATCTTGCTCAGCAGTGAGGCTGACCCATGGGGATGGTGGTGAGTGGAGGGAGGGCCACTGAGAGACAGGGCTGCAGGGCTTCGGTGCATGGCCTCCGGGACTGGAGCCCTGTGCTCTGTGCCCTCTGTGGTTGAGGAGCCTGCTGAGTTGCCTCTTATTCTAGCACCCCGTCCACTTTCACACCACCGTTTTCCCCCACGCCAGCCCAGGCAGGCGGCTCTAATGGATTGCTTGCATTATCTCCCTCATCACTGCTTAAATATTTATCAAACCATTATGTATTTAGTGTCCAGGAGTGGGGAGGGGAAGAGGCAGGAGGCAACACAGCTCTGGCCAGATGCAAGGGTTAATTACAGATGGGATAAATCCCCCGGATTTAAAAATTAAACCATCAAGCAAGCTTGGGAGAGTGAAGGAAACTGTTACTTACATGTGAGCAAGTGCAGAGCAACCTCACCAGGTTTTAAGAGTCTTCTGGTGCTCGATGTTCATTCTGTTTGCCTCCCCTACCTGCCAGCCTGTGGGCCACCCGAGCCCTAAACCAGCTTCTAATTAAAAACTTTGCTTAGGTTTTCTGCTCCTCAAGCAACCCAAGTGTGGGAAAACTCACACTCTCCTGCAACCGGAGTCAACATCCGCCTCATAAAAGAAGTTCTGAAGGTAACTCCAGGGCTGGCACTGTGAAATATCGTTCATTATAACGAAGCAGCGGAGATAATGCTGCTTTCTAATTTCCCTTTCTCAGTCAGAAATTAAATAAAAAGTCATGTCTAAATTACAATACTGGATTGAGATCAGACGAGGGCCCCATGCAGCGAGCTCATGATCTATCCTTCCTACATTTTACAGCCATTAAAAAAGATTATGGTCGTGTCTCCCCCCCCCTCCCTTTTCTAGGAGGCCATTTACATTTGTTCTGAACTCTCACTGTGTTTGATTCGAAGCTCTTAAAAGTACCAGTGCACATCGTAAGTCAATCACAAACTTAAATTAAGAAAAAACAATCAGGCATCGAAGCAGACTGGCTCTGAACCTTTTGCTGAGGTACCCACTAGAGGGTAGTACCTTGACTGTTAGATTCCTCCCTTACCCTGCAGCTGTGCCAACCCTGTGCTTGCCAAGGTCTTCTCCAGGGGCTGAAGGTGCTGTGTTAGTTGCTGTTTGTTGCTGAGAAATACCTGAGAAAGCAACTTATCAGAAAAGAAGATTTATTTGCGCTCACAGTTTCTGAGTTTCGGTCCACCGTGGCAGAAGTGTGAGGTAGAGCAGTACTGTTGACCCCATGGTAGTCAGGAAGAGAGAAGAACCAGAGGGGTCAGACAGACATAGCCTTCAAAGACATCCATTGATAAAGTTAACACCCCCATTATCCTGTCACCCCTCAACAATGCCATCAGCTTGGCATCAACTTTCAAAATAGAAGGGATTTTTTTCAGGGGGGGGGCGCACATTTCATACCCAAACTGCAAACAGGTTGAGAGAGGTGTGCAAACAGGTTGTATGCACATTCCATGCAAAAATTTCCTGTGTTTTTAACACACACACACTCTCTCTCTCTCTTTTAGCAGATAATGCCCCTGGACAAAGTAAAACTGCCAGACTACCTGGCCAAGCATTTTAGATGCTAACAAGCATGTAATAGTGTAATTTATTTAATAGTGTGTTTAATCGAGCATTTATGGACTATTCTATTGATAAAGAAAGAAGAGGAATACATGCATGTTGTGTCAGTCAAAATCCAAGTATTTTGTGTTCTGAGACATTATCAATATTCCCAGAGACTTGTATGAAAAGTTAGTACTGAGGTGGAAAGACAGTTCAGTGGTTAGGAGCACTGGCTGCTCTTCTAGAGGACCCACGTTCAATTCCCACCACCTATGGCTGATAGTCATCTGTAACTCCAGTCCCAGGGGATCCAACACCATCTTCTGATCTCCACAGGTACTAAGCACATATGAGGTACACAAATATACATGCAGGCAACCCCCCCCCCCATAAATGTAAAAAAAAAAAAAAAAAAAAGAAAAAGGAGTGCTTTGTATTCTTGCTTTTGGTAGAATTTGCTAAACAGTATCATTACTGTTCGGTTGGAACCTCCAGCTCACTCCTGCACTGTCTGAGAAGCCCCATTCCTGTCTCTCCACACCCTACCCACTCAGAGAATCTCCAAACAAAGGAAAGGCACCAAAAGCCCAATTCTGAATTTTTGGTGGCTATGGCAGCTTCCTCCCCTGAAGTTGCCAGCCACCCAAGTCTCTGCCTAAAGCATTCAGTTTTTGACCAAGTATGGGCACAAACCCAGCTTGTGGTGAACACATCATCTCCTCTCACCTACAACCTATATAATCTTCCTGCTTTAGTTTGGGTGTGTGGCTTCTCTAGCCTCGATCTCTGAGGCTGGAGATCCTGCCCAGGATTTGCTTTGCTCAAATAAACCTGTTCTTATGCTTTTTTAGTTAGGCTTGATTGATTCAGCTTACTGCATGGGCAGAGAAACCTATTATGGGGGTGGGGAGAGGCAGAAATCCTACTAATTATGAATTGTTCTCTATTGATAAAGCATATAATCTGATCTGTGTGCAAACACTGTGCAGAAATGAGCAAAAAATAGTCTTTTTCTGGAGACATGACCCTCATTTGGCCATTTACTCACCAGCCAGGTTGAGAGGACATTTGAGTTTTAAACAAATCACTGTTAAGACAAGGCTTGCCAATGACTCAAACCAATGGAATCCAAGGCTGGTTGGTCTCTGCAACTGCATTAGCAAGATGGTGAGGTAAAGAAAGGTTGACTATAGCACTTACAGAAAGTATAATACTGAAAACTTAATGGAAAGGCATTTCAGGAAAAATCCAAGGGTTGCTGGTGACGTAAGAATGTTAGGCAGAGAGATAGATGAAGGGAGAAAGAAGCAAAGACACCATCCATCCATTCATGCAGTAGATCTCAGCTGAGTGCCCCTCTCCCCATGTACTTCCAGGCTGTCCGGAGCTGGCTTAGAATGAGTAACCTTGAACGTTCAGCCTTGTTTGAGGCTTTGCAAACCCAAGTAGTAACAGAGGGGCCAGAGAGGAAGAACCAGGGAATGGCCTTGTAGGTGAGTAGCTAGCAAGTCCTGGCCACTGTGTCTTCTTCACAACCTCTCTAGATCTTACAGCTCTAAACAGTCTGAAAGTGCTAATGGCCAGGGACATCTCTTCCCCTCAAATACCCATGAAGATCACAGTACACCGAGCAGGGTACAGTCTCCAAAATACCACTGTGACTGTGACTGCCAGGGCTGTTTTCACACCTCCCTTTGCTGTCATGCCCATAGCCTGGTCCTAGCTTTGCCCCCTAACAGCCCTGTCAGCTTTGGGTAGTTCAAGTTACATCTCTGGGTTTCATGATTTACATTTACAAAGTGAGAAGAAGTAGTCGGCTTGTAAGGAGTTATAGGATGTCATTAGTTAATACGGGTAAATACATCATCTCAAGACCTGGAGCCTGGTGAATGTTGGTAAACACAGCCGCAGCGATGCACAGGCCTTCCAACTTCATTCCTTTGATCCTGACTTGCAAAGAGTTTGTTTCCTGCCAATCTAAAACAACTCAGCCTGCTTCTTGCCAGCTCGGTCACCATCCTCCACTTGCTGGGCGTTGTGGCTAGCAAGCAGAGGCTGATAGCTAGGGACCTAAGGCCTTAGCCACCCTCATTTAACACAGATCAACATGGACGCCTCCCTCCTAGCATCTGCCAGACAAGGGTCGGGAGCATTTGTCCTCCACATTACTTGTTTGTTTGCCTCACTGTACTCAACATGGCTGACTTTCTGGTTCGTGGATGCATTTGTCATGTGAACACCACCAGGAAAATCACTGATGAGGAGATGAAGTGCAGAGGAGAAAAGGAAGCTGCCAGTCCTGCACATTTCCATCCACGTGCTATGAACAAATGAGCGATGTGGGATCTAACCCTTCAGCTTTGGGACACTGGGGCAGACACAACCCCTGGGGGTGATCTCTTATGGCCACAGGTATCCTTGCCTTTAGTGGCGAAGAAGGGGCATGAAGTGGCATGGGGTCTGACTGCATGTGCTATGATCCTACAACACCATGGTCACTGTCACCATTATAGAGGCAGAGAGTCCGATGAGGTGCTGAAGCACCTGATACACCGAGAGTGACTGTCCTGGTCAGGTTTCTGTTGCTGTGACAAACACCATGACTGAAAGCAGCTTGGAGAAGGAAGGAGTTTGTTGGGCTTACATGTCCAGATCCCAGTTAATTATCCAGGCAAGTCAGGGCAGGAACTCAAGCAGAGTGGGAATCATTGAAGAATGCTGCTTACTGGCTTGCTCTTCAGGTCTTGCTCAGCCTGGTTTCTTATACCTCCTAGGTCCTGCCCTTCTACAACAATTGTCAATCAAGAAAACACACCCGCCGGGCAGTGGTGGCCCACGCCTTTAATCCCAGCACTCGGGAGGCAGAGCCAGGCAGATCTCTGTGAGTTCGAGGCTAGCCTGGGCTACCAAGTGAGTCCCAGGAAAGGCGCAAAGCTACACAGAGAAACCCTGTCTCGAGAAAAAAAAAAAAAGAGAGAAAAGAAAAGAAAACACACTCCCTCAGACATGCCTGCATGCCAATCTGATGGAGGCATTGAGGATTTCTCTTCCCAGCTCACTCCAGTTGTATCCAGTTGGCAAAATCTAACCAGCACAGGGGCTGCGTACAACCCCGAGAGCAGTGATCTGAGAAGCAGAGCTGCAGAGAGGTCTAGGGAAGCTCGTTGATGGACAATAAGCCTGGATCAGACTTCATAGATGCCATATGCTATCATCTGTTTGCTATGGCTGTATCCCTGAAGTACCATCCAAACCTGCCTCAGAATAGATGCTCCAACAACGCATGTATCGCATCCCACAAATCAGGATGCTGTCATTCTGGATCCTTGATGTGAATAAGTTCAATTGCACTGGAAACCCATCTGCATTATCACAAAAAATTTCAACACTACATTTGTCAATGAAAGCCAAGGAAGAGCTGTTAAATCCTTTAAATATAATTTCAACTACTATGAATCTTTAATGGTCACGAAAATGGCTTTAAATCTTTTATTACTCTCTTGTACAAGGGTGACTCCCAAGGATTTGTAGAGATCACCATCTAGAAACTCCTGACCAGGCAGTGTGCTGAGTCACTCAGGCACAGACTCAGCTAAGAAGCGGTTGCTTTCGTGAAGGAAGAAGGCGTGCGTTTCTCACTAACACCAGGCACATGTTTCCCGTTAATTAATACTTGGCTTTCCATACCATTTGGATATGAGTGTCCCTCTAACAGTCTCATATATTGATGGCATCATCCCCAGCATAGGGCTCGATTTGAAGAGGTTCTAGGAACTTTAAGAGTTAGGACCTAGCTGGAAGAAGGTCACTGAAGGCTGCAACTTGTCATGCCCTACCATTAAGTGAGTAGCTTCTGTCACAGACTTCGAGCAAATATTCTGCCCCACTATGGGTCCAGAACCAATGGAGCCAAGGGCTGAAACCTCTGAAACCACCAGCAAAATAAGAAATCCTTCTCATTAAGTTATTAATGTCTGCTATTTTGTTAGGGAAACAAAATACTAACACGTCTAACATACAGTGTTTTATTTTTCACTTTGTACTTTATGTAAAGAGAATGGGCTGCTCCCCCCCCATTCCTATGGATATTCCGAGTCCCCCACAGTGTTCTACAGCACACAGAACAAACATTCTCATTTCATGCTAACACATCACATTTGATGTTCATGGATCTATCCATGGGTTTGAGTCTGGCTGGCACTGGCTGTCCCTTTACTATTCTGTGAGATTATCACTGCCAAAACCTTCCCTAAACCCAGCAGAAGGGTTTTCAGAGGCAAAGATGGTTCCATATGATACCAAGGAGGCTCCCCATGTCCTCACACTGCAGGTGCTTCCAAGGACTGGATTCCCACTGGTAGCAAAACCCATAGTAATGAAGAAGGGGGGAGTGTGTGTGTGTGTGTGTGTGTGTGTGTGTGTGTGTGTGTGTGCATGCACGTGCACTGGGGAGAGGCAGACCTCAGACAGCAAAGTCACTCGTACTGGGTTGTTCAACCCAATCCTGCCTCTTTAGTTCTTCTAGGAGGCTCTCTTCTCCACCTCTTGATTTTAAATAACTTCCTGAACTATAAATGCAAAGAGTTCCAAATGAAAACTGATTGATAGCCTCGTATAATTATATAATAAAAACACACTGATATACATATACATTATGTGTGGGCTCGTATGTCTATATGCATCTGTATCTATTCCAGAGGGAGGAATATGCAATAATGTCTTCTGAAACAAATTGTCAAGGTGTCAATAAGGAATCTCATAATGAATGTGTGGGTGTGATATGGGGTAATTTCATCTCAATTATATTGCTCAGGCTGATTTCCCAAGACAGGTCTTAAAGGCACAAGTCCCATTCCCAAGTGGGAAGCAGGAGGCTTTGCTTCCTATAGCTCCTTCAAAGCATCACATTTCCAGGCCCAAATGCCCAGCCTGCAGCAGCCAGATCCATCCAAGAAAACAGGAATATTGAGAACTTCAGGCCATGGCTATACGCTTTTAAAACTTAAAAGTATTTTCTATGTGTGACCCCCAACAGTCACAGTAACCGTCTGTGGCTAAGAAATGAACAACAGTTTTACACCACCAAAGGAATTAGCTATCCCATTGAGGAGTGCTAACCACTGAAAATGCTGGGAAATGAATGAGAGTAAATATGGATACTGAGTAAGCCTGCACCACTGGGTGGGGAATCTGTGTGGCTCCCACCACTGAGGGACTCCCAGCCCACCCAAACTCAATGTGACATGGGACATAAGAGGGCTCTAACCCACAGCACCTGGAGCATGTGGGGACTTAAGAAAGACTCCTTAGAGCAAATGCCATTTAAGCTAGGCCTAGAATGTGAATAAAAAATGCAGTCAGAGCATAAGAGATGAGCATTGAATAGAAAACACAAAATGGGGACTCTCAACAAAATATTGTTGGATAAAGTACAGACTCCACTTGGGAAACTTCCCGGCAGGGACATGTGTCCTCAGTCTCCCATCTCTAAGGCCAGACTTGAGAACTTGATGTTGGAAAAGCCATTTGTGCCCCCAGGAAATTATGCCAATGCTGGGTCTGTCACATCTGTACCAGCTACTTGCGAAGCCCTCCAGGAGACAAACTGGAAGAAAGGGTAGGCCATAGGTGAGAGCTGAATGCTGAATGGGCTTCTGGAGGAAATGTGACAAGGACAGATCCATTGCACTCATTGCAACATCTAGGAGTAGACTAGCCTGCCACAACCAGAAACCCTTCAGTTTCTCCAATGCTTCCTTTCCTTCCTCCATGCAACACCCCATTACTTATATGCACTTGGTAAACACCGAGCCCTATCCACGTGGCCTCGGTAGCATTGCTTGACTTTTTTCCTTTCTTCTTCCTATTATCTCTTAGTTTAGCTCCTTATCCCAATAATGAGACCACTATAGTCATGCCTTGATCAGCCTTGAGTCTCTAATCTACCTACCTTCTTGCTACCATTCTGGTTTTCCAGTGGGAATTTGGGGAGGTGTAACTAAAACTAAGCCCATTTGAGCAGTTTTGAGGAGACCTAAGACAGTAGAAGCTTCCTAAAATACTTACATGTATGAAGGAGATCTAAATGAAATTGCCAGATAATGGGGAGACAGAGCCCCTCAAAACCATTTAAAATTTCTCTCCCTTAACATTTCCAATGTACTCCCTCTTTACCTCTCAGGTAAAACCCAGATGCCTCAGAATAACCAACAAATCATATGCTGCTCCCTTCCCTTCTGAGTTCTTATCCCCTCCTTGAACTGCCAAACCCCAGACACACTGTCTTTACAGTTACCCTAGTGCTCCCCACTTCTGTTCAATACCCACCCCAATCCCCCAAAACTCTTGTTGTTAGGTTAATGTGCAAGGCAGTGTGGAAATCACACTTAGGCTTTTCCGTTTAGATCCTATCTCTGGTAGAGATACATTCCTCTTCATCCAAGGCTTCAGAGCTCTTCATGTGTGTTGATCTCTGAAAGAGCCACTTAACTGTCCACTATCTAGTCCATTATAGACCTGAGTTATAAGTAACTTAGTGACAGAAACCATATCTATTACTTGTATAAACCTAACACTCAGCACCCAGCCCAGCACATGGTACAAAGCTTGAAGGGAATTTAAATAGATGCATGGATGAATGAAAAGTTGGGTGGATGGATGGATGGATGGATGGATGGATGGATGGATGGATGTTGGCTCCTTCACTGGACAGATGAGATGGATAACACTAATTGTCTATTTGATTGTGTTTAGACATACAGTAAAGTACAGTTCATATGTCTATATGGATGTCTCCAGGTCATAAGGGATCTGAGTTCATTATTGGTTTAATCCTTTGATGGGTTCCACCAATTAAAAAAAAAACCCATTGAATCCACTGATGGATTAAAACTTTGACTAGGTTATTGGAACTGCTGGAACTGTGAAAAAGAGAACCAGTTGGAGGACATTACTGTAGATGTGACTTTGGCCCTGGCCCCTGCTTCTTCCTCTCCCTGCTTCTCATCTACCACAGTGTGAGTTACTTGCTCCACAATGGCATCTGCCATGATGTTCTGCCTTATCAGCTCAGAAGCAGTGGAGCCAGCCAACCATGGAACCTGTGAACAAAGTAAGTCCTTGCTCTTTTAAACTGTTTTTCTCAAGCACCTATCACAGTTACAAAAAAGCCTAACTAACACAGTGAGCATTTGGATGAACTGGTGGATAGAAAGGATGGATATTTGAATGAGTAAGTGGATAAATGGCTAGGTGAGTGTGTTGACATTGCATAAGTAACCTGATAAATAATAAAAGAAGGTTCCTTCTTGTCTATGCCCCACCGCCTACCTCATTTGGCACAATGTATCAGCTCTTCTGAAGATCTTCAGGACCTCAAAGGTGACCAGAAACTGCTAAGAGCTATCATACTGCACAAGAAACAGGAGTTCACAGCAGAAGATCCAGATGAAGGTCCACCAGCATCCTAGAAAGGAAGATGCTTAACATTGCTGCAAGCATCAGTCCAGTGGTCAAGTCTTTTCTTACTTCTAAGTCAGAATGATAGGAAGGAACTACATATAAATCCTGCTTCTCCCCCTCTAGGGATGTCTTCTAGACAATAAGTCAGAGTCAGCAAGGTCATTAGCCTTATACAAAACCTATGTGTTCAGCTCATACACTCTTCAGATAAAAGTCTAGAAGCGTAAGTATAGATTTCAAAAATGTGGACATTTCTAAGAATTTTAACAAAATTGGCCTACCTGTGTTATGTGAGTGTCACGTCACTGTGTGCTCACTAACACTACACAATCTAATCTTTAAATATCTAAACAAAACTGGAGTCATATAGCTAAAATTTGCATTCAATACAGTGATGTTGACCTTGGTCAAAGTCTGGGTGGTTCTATGAATGCCAGGTTAATTTTCTTTGCCTGCCTCCCTATTGCTTTTCTCAACCTGTATTGTTGATTTGTAAAGGTGCTCTAGTGTATTAATGGCAAATGCTTTTTCTGTCTCACAAGAAACATTACTCCGTTCACCCCAGGATTAGAAGTAGATGAATGAAACTATGAAGAACTTAATTTGAGCTTCTACATGGAGTGCTCTTGAGTATTCAGGAGTGAATAAGGCCTGCCACCGTCCTCAAGGAGCCTGTAATCCAGTTAGGCTAATTAGGTCTCAAACACATGCATGGAGAATTAATCAAGCCTTTAGGAAGACAGGGGCCTTGAATATGATCTTGAGAACTGGCCCAGCACTTAAGAGACTCAAAGAGGGTGGGGTCAGAGTTTGCCAGATAGTAAAAGAAGCAGGCAAAGGTCCTACGATGGCAAAGCCCACAGCAGTCTGAACTCCTGTGAGTTCAGCAGAGTGGGATAGAAACCCATGAGCTGAGCTATGGGATGGCAGATCATCCAGATGCCCAGCCCCCTCCCCATGCTGTCTCTCTCTCCCCATGAGAGCCAAAGAGAGCCTTTGTCTCTGAGCTGTTCTCACGTCTGTGCATATTTCACTTTCTTATGCTGGCTGTTGTTTGAATTGATTAGCCTTTCTGTATGGGAGCCATCTGCTGTTTGTCAAGCACCTTATCTCTCTAGAATGCTGATGTCAATAAAATATTATGAGGCTTGGAGTCTGCTGAGGAGCTTGACGCTGTGCATCTCATATATCCAATCAGGTCTTGGTTGAAAGCCCTTTCATGTTGTTCCCCTTCTCTCTTGGTCAACAGCATCTACTGTGAACCCTGGTGGGTATTATCTCCCTTCTTATTTGATCCTGGCATGCTACCACACCTCCATTTCTCCATATGGAGGCATTGATCAGGCATGGGCCCACAGCTCAAGAAGGCCCATGTGTAAGAGACACTATCTTTCTACCACAAACACTGAGGATACATATTTAGAGCTGCCGTGCTCATCTGTTGGAACATAGATAAAGCCGAGCAGAGGCAAGCAAGGACAGGAGAGACATTGCCCTAGCCCAGTGTGCTAAACCTTCAGCTCTCCTCCATCTCTGTCAGCAGATTTCATAGGATTCAGTTTGCTCCAGCTGCAGGTGTCTTCAGATAATTGTTTTTCTTAAGTTAACTTGAGTTCTCATCACCCACCCAAAAGAAGGATTTCCAAACACAAAGCATCACAACCAACTTAATCTCCCAAACAAAGTAGGCAATGTGGATGTCGTCATCATAGTTTTTCTTTAGCTCCACTGTCTAATCAATTACCTGGTTCTCTTGATTCTCCCCTGCCACGTCTCCTTAGTTACACCTGTCTCCCCTCTGAGCAGTCTCTTCAGAGGCTTGGCTGAGTTCACCAAAATGCTGCTTTTTCAGTTGGCTTCTCTGTTGCTGTGATAAAACATTTTGACTAAAAGCCACTTGTGGAGGAAAGGGTTTATTTAGATTACACTCTCATATTACGGTCCATCAGCGAGGGAAGTTGGAGCAGGAGTTCAAGCAGGAACTAGAGCAGAAGAGTGCTTACTGGCTCACTCTCTGGCTTGCTCATTGACCCCTGCTCAGCTAGCTGTCCTATACAGCCTAGGCCTACCTGCCTAGGGATGGTGTCGCCCACAGTGGGCTGGGCCCTCCCACAACAATCATCAGTCAAGACAATCTCTCACAGAGATGACCACAGTCTGCTCTGGACAATTCCTCAACTGGTGTTCACATTATACCAGCGGCTCTAAGTTGTTGTGTCCGTCTAACAATAAAAACTAACGACCATAGCTTCAGGAAGATCTTTCTAAAACCTAGCTTTTTGTTAAGAAATTTAGAAGATGGCCGTTGTCAATGAGACAGCAATTCCAAACTTCTAAATATAAGGTACAATCTGGTCTCCAACTGGCCCATCTGAATTCTTTGGTCCCAGCTCCGGGCAAACCCCATTTTCTAGCTCTTCGATGCATCCTCCTCTTTGCACGTGTTCTTCTCCTGTGCTAGGTGGCTTTCCATACCTGGGTCACCTGATGGCTCCTCCTCTTTTCCAAGATGAAGCTCACTTTGTGCAGAATAGTCGTAGTCATACCCTTGACAGGAGCATGACCTTCCTTCGGGAATCCATGGCGCTTTACTGTTTGAGTAAACACCATATAGCAGAGCAGTGAAGAGGATGGACTCTGAGTCTACAGACCTCCACTGGCATCCTGATCCATTTCCAGCTAGGAGAACTTGAATATGCCACCCAGTGCTTGTGGGAGTCACTTTTTGCAATGGCAAATAAGGGAAAGAAATAAAGCTAGCTATAAAAAAAAAATCAAATGCAAAAGTTAGGTACAGTTCTTAAATACATTCTAGCATATATTCAATAAATGTCATCTCTAATTGCTTTGCTTATAATTTCATGACAGACAGACAGACAGATAGATAGATGTGATCTGTTTAACCTCCTCTTTATCTTCTTACCCTAGCCTTCACTTACCCCAGCCAAGAACTAGAAGACCTTCACTGTGAGCTCTTTGAGAGAAAGACCCAAGTGCTATATTTTATTGTGTCCTGTATCTGTGGACACTGGCACTGCTTGGCACACACAAAGCATGCATTGTTTATTTAATGGATCTCTTTATCTGTCTTTGGCCAGCGTTTTGCTGGGCAGGAATGAAGAAGGTGCTGCTATGACTCTCTCATTACTATCAGGCCTGTATTGATAAAGTCATTTGTTGTTAGCTAATAGAAAATAATTCAGATGTGACGTCTGTGAATCGAGCAGCCTCATAGAGGATATAAACACCAGTGGCTTGATACAGCAAATGCAATGAGTTGTCTCTCTAAAGTCTTTCTTCTCATTCTTCTTTGCTAGCTATACTATGAATTTGATCAGCTTCAATTCTCAGAGAAGATGACCCTACTCTTAATATATAAGTATGTCTCAAAGCATCTGCACTAGTCCTTATAATAACATTCCCATGATGTAATTTGGTGGGTGTGGTGATATATTGTGTATCATATAAAGCTTGCCTGAGGATCAGAGAACAGAGCCAGCCACTAGATTAAACACAGAGGCCAGGCAGTGGTGCACACATCTTTAATCCTAGCACTCTGGAGTCAGAGATCCATTTGGATCTCTGTGAGTTGAAAGCCACCCTGGACTACATGAGATTGATATGGTCTAGGAAAGAAACAGAGCCAGGCAGTTGTGGCACACACCTTTATTCCCAGTACTTGGGAGTCACATGCCTTTAATCCCAGCCCTTGAGATCTCATGCCTTTGCTACCAGTATTTGGAAGCACACATGCCATTAATCCCAGCACTAGGAAGGAAGTGAAATGGATGGGTGGAGAAAGGCATATAAAGTGTGAGGAGACAGGAACTAGAGCCCTTTTGCTAGAGGACTCAGAGGCTTTCAGTCAGAGGATTCGTGGAGATAGGATCTTGCCTTCCATTCTACCTGAGGATTCGGTAGTGGTGAGAAGTTTATCTAGTGGCTTGTTCCTTTGTCTCTCTGATCTTTCAGTATTTACCCCAATATCTGGCTCTGGGTTTTTATTAAGACCATATAGATTTTATGCAACAGGTGGGTGGATATACAACCCAGTAATTGCCAAGGAATGGGATACTGTAGTAGAACTTTTGGAAAAGGCCTTTGTGGTTTAGAAGAAGCACAAGGTAGAACTCCCTCTTCTTACACGCCAACTTAGTCTATCCACCAGACATATTTGGAACAGCAGGCCGGTATCCTGCAGTGGTGAGGCAGGCCACCAGAGCATCAGGAGACAGGCACAACCACACAGAGATGCTGGTCTTTCGTGACTCCAGCAAACCACGAAGTTAGCGTGCCTGTCTCTGAACTTCTTTCTTAATGAGATAACAAATTTACATTACTGCCTAAATGAGTCAAGCCAAAGTTTTCTATTATTTTGAGCCAGCATTTCCTAATACACTCATCTAACTTTAATTCACCCCATTCCCTGCCAATCTCTGTCTAACACTCATCACAGCATTACCCACATGAACTCTCGTGGAACGCACAGTCCACTCTCACTCCCTCTCACCCTGGGGACATCTCTATTTAGCTTCCAACGCTTGATTTGCCCTTCTTGAGGGTTATACCTCAAGACAAGGATGGTTCATCTTGGAAGTACTCCACAGACATCAAAGAGCAGATAACCATAGAGTTTAGATAACCATCCCTGATGCTCCTCTTCTGAACACCATCGCAACTTTGTGAACGTTTCGAATAACAATTATGATCACTAGTATTGCTGTCTGCAATAAGGAGAGTTCCTTGGAGGTATAGATTCTTTGGTATCCCTCAGTGCTGGCATGGTATCTGTGTTGGCATATGACAGGGGGACAGACTCATGGATGACGAATGCACGGTCTCTGTTACTGCAACAAACGTATCAGAGACACTAGAATATTAACTATAGAATAACAAAGAGCAGCATCACGTTGTGTCGTGTATAGATGCCCTAATAATTAATGAAATGCACATACATAGCGCAAGTTTAAGGTGCATGACAGCAAACTAACCAAAATAAATAAAACATGCACGGTCTGACAGGCGGCAACATGCCTATGTATAGTCATTTCAAACCACCCAGACCTTTTAACAGAGTAAGCATATTTTAAAGAATTCACCAGAAGGAAATAACTAACTTCCCAAAGCAATTTATATGAAGATTCTTCCAGCAACAGTACTCAGAACAGAGAAACAGCAGCAGCAATATACTCTATGGAATGGCAATGCTGAGCAGAAAAGGGCATTCTTAGGTTGGAGAAAAAGCAATGTCCACACATAAAGACATATATAAAATAGCAACTGCAGACTGCTTCAAACCATGTAAAATTTCACATAGAAATCTGCGCCTACATAGTACAGTTGCTATTACACATAAATAAGAAATTGTTTAATGATAACTGGATGCCTATATTTTCATGTAATTCAACCTCTAACCTCTGGCACTTATGTCTTACTCCGCTGTCTGCAGTATCTTTCTCTCTGAGTCCTAGCAGTGTGATGCTGTCAATATGCTGAATCTGCCTGAGTTTTGGAGGAAGGGATCACTAGCTTTCTCTACAGACTAAATTGGGACATACACATGGCAAGCGGTGAAGTGGATTGCAGTCCTTACCAGGTGAAGGCACATTGGGTCTTGCTGGAACTGAATTTTAAAACAGCACTAGCCATTTAGAGAGCTGATGAGTAGGAGTCGGGGGCTAGGTTATTTTCCCCAAGAGGAGGGCCTTGGCTGGAATACCGTAACTGGAGGTTTGTTATCACGCCTATGGTCATCTACTCTATTCCACAGGATGTCTCCTTCTTCAGTCAACAAGTGATTTAAATGGTGTGGTGATTAGAATCACCATACCTGACCTTCAAAGTCTCAGATGACAATAAGGGTTTCCTTGTGGGGAGGTATGGCTTTGGGTTTACAGCTTGAACTCTTGCATTCAGATTTTCTTTTCACACAGCTAGGGATACAGCTCAATGATAATGACCCTGATTGGTATTCATATATTCTCTCTCTCTCTCTCTCTCTCTCTCTCTCTCTCTCATGTTTGTGTAATATGTGTGATATACTTGTGTGTGTGGTGTGGTGTGTTGTATGAATTTGTTAGTGTAGGTGTGTGTGTACGCACATGCATATGAGTACACATGCATATGTGTGCACATATATACAGAGGCCAGAGGTAGAGAGCAGGTGTCTTTTCATTATTGCATTTCACCTTTAGTCTTTGAGACAGGGTTTTACTGAACCTGGAGATCACTGGTTCAGATAGGCTGACTAGCCAATGAGCTTCAGGCCTGTCTCTGACTACCCTCCCAGGCCCAATCCCCACATGGCCACTCCTGCAGAACTAAGGCACAAGCATACTACTGTGCCTGGGGACACTTGTTCTGGGCATCTGAACTTAAATCCTCCTGGTTACATGGCAAGCACTTGACCAACTGAGCCATCTCACCAGCCCATTCCCCGTTTTCTAACACAGTAACTTTGGGGAAATTACTGTAATAACTCTGTGTTTTAAATATCTAGCTCTCCAGTCAGGAACTGAGAAAAAAATCATGGAATGGATTTGGGATCTACTAGACTCTGACTATGATGTCAAAATGTATCACTTGCCTGAATAAGGTCCCGTGACCAGAAGACTATGAATGGAATGCTCGATCCCCAGATATTAGATCAGAATCAATGAAAGTCCAAAAGATTTTGCTCCAAGTATAAAGACATACATTTGTGAAAATCCATAATGAATCCATTACTTTGTATGCTAAGCTAAAATTAATTTTTAAAAGAACAAACAAATAAATAAAAATAGAAAGTGTTATGGTCTACTTTCACAAAAAAAAATTCCTTATTCTAATCAGGCTCTATATTGCTGTATATATCACAAATCACAGAGTACAGTTTGTAATGTGTTTTGTATATGTACACACAATACAATTCTAGCATCCTTTCTGATATCTGGCCCCTCTTTCTAATGGACTCTGGGTTGGTCATTCCAGATTAGAAGCTGCACGAAGAGCAAGGATTATCCTCAGGGAATCAAAGAAGACTTCCGTTCACTGCGTTTGGTGTGTGTGTGTGTGTGTGTGTGTGTGTGTGTGTGTGTGTGTGTAGACTAAGACATTCTTAGAAGACTATCCACATATTTTCAAGCCAAAGCCTTCATGACCACTATCCTTCCCTAGGACCTCTGTGGCCCTGACTGTTCTGACTACCATACTAGCCTGCTGCCTGTTATGAGACCATGTGGTACTAGATACTCTTAGCTGCTTCCAATGGCCTCTCTCTGCTTCCTATTTGCTGACAGAAGCACAGCTGGTTGCAATTTAGTGAAGTGTCTAATGGTCCTGACGCCCCAGATTGCCTTGCAGTAGGTTGCGGGAATGTGCTTTCTTACATTCTGATAAATCAGACAGGTCAGTGTGAAAACTGGATTCAGAAGTGAGTGAAATGGAGAGCAGGCCAAATGCCATAGAGCTGACATCTGGCAAGCACAGTGGCAGAGGCTGCCAACTCTGTAATAAGGAGAGCACAGAACAGCTGGCAGCCAGTCCTGAGTGCCACTCAGCGCCTGACTGGAGCTGCCCCACAGCTCCAAGCTTGGCTCTCTGGGTACCTCCCATCCAAAGGCATTTTGGAGGGTTCCTGTTATCTGTTTATATACTCGTTTTTGCTTAAGCCAACCAGCAAGGATTCTGGTGCAATTAAGAGCATTAAATAATACATGTGCCACTTTGTCCCGGGAGGTTTGTAAAGTGTCACTTCTTGGTCTCCTCCTCTAATGATCCTGGTAGCCCTAAGGAACACAGGGATCCCATTTCAGCTACTGTAATCTCCACTAAAGGTGGGTGAGCAAGTCACTCGTGAGAAATCTGCGTTAACTTTGTATCTACCAGTTTTTAACGTTCTTCACATTGTATAAAGTTGTCTCTGCCCTCTTAGTTCTTAGGAGCCTTAGTGAATAAAACTTTCAGTAAGTCATCTGAGAAAGTGTTTAGAAATTCTAGATACTCAAGACAGCATGTTGAAGAACATCTCTGGAAAGTGAACCATATCCACAAATTGATGCAGATCTAAAATTGCATTCCCCCAGAACAGAAAGCCAGTTTAGTGCCGTCCTGTATTTTAGTCACTTTTATCACTGTGACCATAACACCTGAAAAACATGACTTGAAGGAGAAAGGGTCCACTGCTACCACTGGCTTCCCATCATAGTGGGAGACATGGGCAAACAGAATGGTGCATGCTGTGATGTATCAGGAGAGAAGAGAATGCAGAGCCAGCTGGCTTTCTCCCTGCTGCTCCCCCTAGTCGGTGTGATGGAGTTCAGAGCATCTTACTCCTCAGTTAACCTTCTGGAACTTCCCTCACTGATACGAACTGTTGTATTCAAGGCATTACACTGCTGGGCACAACCCTCTTCCCAAGCACGCACTGCTCTAGTTTGGTCTCTGTCACTGTAATATAAAACAACCTGGAGAGGAAAAGGTTTGTTTCAGCTCAAAATTCCCATGTCAAAATTTATCACTGTGGCAGGTCAGGGCACAAACTCAATCCATAACCTGGAGGCAGGAACTGAATCAGAGCCCATGGAGGAATGCTGTGTACTGGCCTGCGTCCCCATGACTTGCTCACCTAGCTTTCTTACACACCCCAGGACCACCTGCGCATGGGTGGCACCATCCACAGTAGGCTAGGCTCTCCTCCATCAATTAGCAATCAAGAAAATGTTGCAGACAGTCATGATCACAAGCCAATCTGATGGGGGCAATTCCCACAGCAGAGGTTCTCTCTTTCTGGATGTATCAAATTGGCATCCAAGATTAGCCATCACACTCACCACCCCAGACTAGGAGAAACACAACTCTTAGCCATCAAACTGTGGAGAATACCAGCAAAGCACAATGACATGGGTGCTAAGGTGCTAAGTACCCAGCACACTGAAAAGGAAAAAAAGGCGAGTGGAGACAGAATAGACAAAAGATTTCCTGATAACTTAATGGGGTTTAGAAAGCTTTGGGGCATGTGGTGAACTATAGTGAAGAAATATGTCACGGTGGGAACACGTGGCACAGAGAGCTGCCCACTTCATAGTACCCAAAAAGCAAAGAGAGATGAGAAGCCAGGATCCCAATAGCTCCATGAGGGTGTACCCCCCAGAGACCTAATTTCCTGTCACCAGGCCCTACTCTTTAAAAGTCCCCTCAACACTGGATAGCACTATAAGCTGGAGACCAAACCCTTAATACATGAGCCTTTGGGGGAATATTTACTATCTAAATTGCCTCACACAAAACTCAAAAAGATGCTCCTTGAAACCCAGTTCTTCATAGGAAACTGAGTCAAGCAAGTTCCCAAGCTAGTAAATATGGAGTTAAAACCTGAGTCCAGATCTGTGAACCAGGTATTCTTAAAGCTCGACACATTTAGATCCAGTAAAGTTACAATTAATGGTGCCTAGATCCTTCTGTGGTTAACCGAGGCTGGGAACAGCTGTGAGGGTTGGCAAAGTGCGCCAAAAGATCTAGTAGAATAGAAAATGCTTCTTTTGGGAAATTTTTGTGCACATACATGGGAGGGGACGACTTCCCTAATGTATACATGGCACATGGAAATAACATAACAGCTCTTAAGTGGCCATGTGATTCTTCCACACATAGCACTTATTATTAAATTTCCAAATAAAAAGAAATCAAGGAGTTTCTCTATCGTGGGCTTCTGAGGAAATAATCTACTCAACTAGAGCTTTACATGTGGTCTTCACACCATTTAGGTGAGAAACCCCAGGATGCATCTGGACAGCCCAGGGGACCAGAACATTCTGTAGCAGGGTTGCCTTGCTTTTTACATATAGAGGTCATTGTCTATCTGCTCCCCCTAAGTGATGGGCATGAACGACCCACCCCCCCAAGACATGGATTCTCTTTTCCTCTCAACTCCAACATTTCTGTACAATGAAGAACTCTTAGGCATCCTCGGGTCCTCCCTGCAGGTTCCGCTGTTTCTCTGGAGGTCCCAGCTGTCCTTGATCAGCCTTGTGTGCCTCAGACTGTCTCCAGACACCTCATAGAAGCCCAGGTCTCCTTCTCAGATAAAGGGCTCATCGGGCCAACCTGGAAAGGCACCACTGCGTTTGATTTCTGGGTGTGACATGCCTTCCAGCAGAGCACTCCCTCCCTTTCCTTCACCCAGGGGGCGGCTTCCTTCATTCTTCATAAGGATCTGTAGCTAACTGTTCTCCATGAGGACCCAGCTCACCAGGTCCACTAACACAGCTTAGCGACCACTGCCTGAAGAACCCCGAGGTTCCCACCGTCACTCATGGGGTGATATGAAAACTGAAGGTGAGCAAATGGCTGAGTAAAGGTTGTCTGTTCTGTGTTAAAACACAGAGGCAGGGCTGGAGAGGTGGCTCAATGTTTCCAGAGGTCTCGGGTTCAATTCCCAGCACCCACATGGCAGCTCACAACAGTCTGTTACTCCAGTTCCACGGCCCCAGTGCCTGCTTTTGGCCTCCATGGACGCTGCACACTCATGGTGCACAGACACACATGTAAGCAAACACTCACACACATAAAACAAAAGATAAATAAAATCCCCCCCACCCTATGCAAAAAAACAGCAAAGGCAACATCATCCTGAAGTCTTTGGAGGGTCAAGGGAAGGGGTTGGGGCGTCCCACTCATCGGAGTTGTTGGAGTCTACCTACAACCTTTCCCAGGATATACGGCATCACGGGAAGACTGAGCAAGAAGAACGCCGCCACGGCACATGATGCGCCAGCTCTTGTTCATCTGGCTACAATCTGCCATGGACAGCTCTGCCTTCTTAAGTGGATGCTACTGTATTACAAGCTTCTGTGGTGATGTGGGGCTACAGTGAAGCTCCATTTTCCGTTCTTAAATATTCATAAGGAGCTTTGCAACATTAATATCTTAGATGGCTTACAAGAACACTTAAATACTGGGTCCTCACCGCCCCCCTCCCCAAAAGTCCCAGCCTGTTCTAATTTGTGTAATGCATTGAGCCATTTTAATAATTGTCCAGGGATTTATCTGGTGGTTGGTGCTGCCCTGTCGCATAGGGCGTAATTACGACCCCGGCTTCTCTCACCACTCGCTAATCCTGCTTGTTTTACTAGCTCTGAAGCCAAGAGTGGGGAGGGTAAGTACAGGCAGGACTAATGCACAGGAATTAAGTCACGGGCCTCAGCCATCTCCGTGGCCTTTCCCTCTCCGCCCAAGCCCAGTTGCGGCACAGTGGGGAATGAGCGGCCGTCTCAGTGTCTAGAGGATGTTTTTAATTAAAGAGTGTGTTTCATCAAAAGGAGCAGATTCAACAATGGGAATCCAGGGCAGTCAATAACTATCCAAACAATAAACTTTTGGCACATACTGCTTGGAGATGAGCGGCTTAGAGACGTGTCTTATCCGAAGGTGGTCTAAAACTCCATCAGTGTGGTTTTGCGTGAAAGCGAAATGCTATGGAAACTGCCAGTTGTAACTGAGAGAGAGAGGGGGGGATGCTGGGTATCTCAGAACACACTGGGATGTTCTGATATGGTTGAAACACCGGGGCTTTAGGAATGATGAAATGAAACTACAAAAAAAAAAAAAAAAAAAAAAGCCAGACACTCTAAGAGGACACAAATGCAACCTCAGAATGTGAACGTAAGTGCATTATTTGGGGAGATGGGACATCTATCACTCGCACCACCTGATCACCTCCTACTTCGTGCCTCATGGAATTGTAAGTTCCAGACAAGCAGGAAGAGAAGGGACTGTGAAGGGCAGAGCATATAGACTCCGTTGTCAATACCTGAAAAACCCACACCTGCATGCTGAGGCAGACCTGCAAATCCCAACCCAAAGCACTGTCAACAAGAAGATAAAGCGATCACACATAGAGGAGGTAAGGGGGTCCTTGGAAGGGACCGTGAAGACACTGTGCAAAGCGTATTGTAAGTCCGCGTGCTCCAGGGATGAGTCATTGTACCAACTGCCATCCTTTCGGGGCAGCACTCCCACAGTGTCAAGTCAGTTCTCTGGAGCCAGCAAGGTTGTGAGCTAGCAGGGGCCGACATTAAACCTCTCCTTTTCCATCTCTTCCTCATACATATTTCTCCATATGGCTTAAGCGGACTGAGCTGGACTGGAACCGACCTGAAGTGGTGGAGGTAGTGGTGGGGACGATGTAGCGGCCCTATTTGGTGCCTGGAGAGAGAGTGTCACTTCCAAGCTTCCAGTTTTTTCCCAAAGCACTCGTCAGTGCTTCTCAATGGAAGTCGGAGGCAAACTGGGGGCTGAACTAAGACAGGGTGCTGTAAGAATCATCTCAAAACAGAAACGGGACAGGTGTAATACACACACCTGCGCACACGCACACATGCACACTCACACACATGCACAAATGCATACACACACACAGTGGAATGTCGCACTCTGCAATGTCCAGTTCATCAAGACTGTAGAAGATAAAGCTGGAGAAAAGTGAGGCTGGATGTCATCTGGAGGCTCCCTTATCCAGTCCTCAGGTCTCTCTTGTGACACAGCCCAAACCTGAAAACAGGCTCCTCAGCAGACTAAGAAGATGGTGGACACCAAGGCCCCCTTAACAATTAACGACAGCAGCCATCTTCATTTAACTCACGAGAGATACAGAGACAGACTGGCTTCCCTGACAGACTCTCGCAAGCTCCTTGATGTTGCAGCACCCGGATCATGACTTTCTTCATCAGGACAGGATTGACAACACATGGAAATGTTACATATATTTCCATAAACTTCACCAAAGCCCCAAACGTCACACAGCATGAACAAGAGAGAGGGAGGTGGGGTAGGGCCAGACAGTAGGGAGTAATGAAGCAGCTCCCCCAACTTCAGAACATTAAAGCTAAATTTGAGTAATCGTGAGCTGCGCTTCCTCCACTGAGCACCTGAGCACTAATTACATGCCTGGTTAATTCAGTAATGTACAGACATGGTGGAGCTGAGCCCAGATCTCTCCTTCCTCCACTTCAGGAGATTAATGAGGAGGAGAAGGAGGGCTGTGACAAACCTGGTTGTGAGTTGTTCTAGATGCCGCTGTGACAACAACCAAAAAAATGCTCCAAGCCTCTTGGATCTGCTGTTCCCATCAACGCCTCGGTGCAGATTGTCATTTAGCGTGAAGCGCCTCTGCCTCGTCATCCTGGAAGGTAGGGCACAGTGACCAGACCAGGATGAGCTAAAAGAGCAATACTGCCAGTGTCACCGGGGGCTTTCTGGTCTGTCTTGTATGCACCACATAGGTCTGTGATGAAGGGATTGAACATGACATTCTGGAGTCCCGAGTTGTCCCCAACAGTAGAAGACTGACACTCTGAGACATCCTGGCCTCAGAGACAGAACAGTAACTAAGAAAACAGAGGGGAGGGAGGGAGACTCAGGGAGGAGGTCTTGCTTCACAGCTTGAGAGATGGGGGCCAGGGAGTAGGAGCCTTCTGACATCTGGGGATCCAACTGGCCCTCTTCTTTAACCTGGCCACCATCAGCCCAGAGCGGGAGAGGTAGCCTTCCTTTTGTGCCCTCTGGGGACTGTTCTTGGGGCTCTCCCCTCCCCAGTCTGCCCTGCGGCTTGCTCATGTGCTCATTCTACTCTCTTGGGTCTTGGGCAGCCTCTTAGCTTCCTTGCCTCTTCCCTGAGCTGCTCACCTATTCTGCCCTGCCTGACCCACCCCTCACCAAACCCTAGTCCCTTTCGGCTTCCCAAAGGGGTGTGGGAGCCCCTGGAAATAGTCTTCTACTCTCAGCGAGAGAGACATCACTAATTTGGGGAGCCTTGCTTGTTAGCAGCTAATAGCTATCCCCACAGCCCCGCAGTGAGGTCATGCTCCCCCGAAGCCTCTCCACCCCTGGTAATTCAGGTAGTTCACAGTGCTGGCCCAGGCCACTTCCACTTCCCAGAAAAGGGGAAGCTCTCCTTTCAAACCACGTTAATGGGGTTCCACCACAGCTGACCACCAGCAACCCAGAGCTCCCAGCAACCACTTGGCCTGTCATTCCAAAGGCTGTGTCCATTACGTCATAGGTTGTCGCAGGGCCAGGCTTTTACACTGGCCCACAGGAGAACTCCATCTGCACCCACCCGGCTGCCACTGGCCATAGATCGTGTCTGCACGCCGTGGAGTTCATTATCCCCTAATGCTGCCTTCTTTCTTAGATCATTAGAAAGAAACTTGACCTGACCTGTGAACTCTAAAATTGATTGTTGCCTTGAAATGGTCAACAGCCCATTTTCTAATCGATAAGTAGAATAATTTTATACATATTTAAATTATATATTAACTTTAATGCTTGTTAAATTTATCTACCACTCTCCTCCTGTGTTTCTTTTACATTTGCCTGAACTCAGGCGGGTGTATTTACCATTGGGTGGGAGGTGGATGTAAGGAAAGGAAAGGGGGGGCGTCCTCAGGGCTGAGCCTGAGGGAACAGAGAACTAGAGCTTTAGATGCACATATCTGCACATGTGTGAGACAGTGCACATGTGTGTGTGAGGAGGTACAGATGAGTGCTTATATGTACAGGAGCATGTGGAGTTTGGAGGTATGAAAGAACAATCCATGAGTGAGAGTGTGTGCATGTGTGAGTCCATGTGTGTTTTCTCTCCCACAATTCTCTCTTCATTTGTCAGCCCATCTAAATAGGACACCTTCCCTTATGAATCCTACATTGAGAGTTAGAGTCCAGCTCACCATGGCACACTAAGAGCTTTCGGTGCAGGGATTTGGACTGAGGTGGCCAGATTCAAACCATAAAAGTTGTCCCTTGTGTGGCTTGAAACTTCTAGTGCGGAAAAGGGCTCCAACGTGCTAACTACCTGGAAAGAAAGGCAAACCGCTAATGGTCCTTAAAACAGATGTTCTTAACCTACTGTTCATAAACTCTGAGGCCTCTACAGATCAATGAATCATTTGAAATTGAAGATCGTGTGTGTGTGTGTGTGTGTGTGTGTGTGTGTGTGTGTGTGTGTCCCTGTCACGGAAGAGGCTTCTTAGATTCATTAGATTTTTCCCATTTATGACTTTGGAAGATGGAGTTGCTGCAAAGATGGTAAGTCGGGACAAGGGTGGTTTTTCTGCCATCCTCTTACCCCCAACCAAGAATCTAGCAAGTTCCAACCTAGAGAGCTGTAGTCTCTCTGGGCAGGATTCCTGTAGGTCTCCACCCTGGGGCCAGAGCAAGCACATGACAGTGACCCACCCCACCAAGAGCAGAGCAGCCAGCAAGCAGCCTCCCCCGCAGGTTCGGATCCCAGACTCAGCCTGTTGAACTGTTCCTCTTGACCATGACCTCCAGAGTAGAGGCACTCCTGATTCCCTGTGTACTCCTGCATGGGGGAGGGGCCATTAATGTCTGACAGAAGGCCTTCTAGAGCCAATCTTTCAAATATTCACATCTTTCATCTCAGTTGTTATATCGTCAGAAACCTATGCTAAAGAATTACTCAAGCTGTGCATAAAGGCATATATACAGAGACACTCCTCAGGACGTAACACCGCAGCATGATGCCAACCAGCCAATTGCCCAGCAGGTGAGGTGAACCCAGGAAGTGCAGTGCCTCCAGTGAAGGCTCCCCCACCAGCAGTTCAGAAGTGACTCCTCATTCGTAGCCACCTAACTGAATGGAAGGTCGTTAATGTTCCCTGCCTGCCCTCTCTACAAAATGTGTTCAATGGAAGGTCGTCGTAACATGAAAGAAACACATTAAATTTTGTCTTAAGAGTATGGGTGTGGGAGTATTTTACATTTTTAAATTCATAGAGAAAAGTTAAAGACACAAAACTGGAAACATGTTCTGAAATGGGTCCTTTTCTGGCCCTTTTATACACTTTGCCACTTCCCAAGTTTCTGTTATCTTCGCACTTGACGCTGATTTCTTTAAAAGTCGTATGCTTTTTCTTTTGTTAGTCTCTGCTTGTCAATCCTTCCACAAAAGTCCTCCCCAACTCCAGACCCCAAGTTCATGGCATCTGCATTTCTGTTTCCCTCCTCGGGGACAATTGTAACACCCCACCAAGATTTACATTTCCCCCACAGTGGTCCTGAAATAAAATCAAAACAGCACTCACCTCTCCTGCCCACTTCCGCATGCATCCATTGCTGACAGAGTCCTCTCCACGGGGCCATCTGCTCTGACCTACCCTCCTTTCCTCCCGGATGCAAGAGCCGGATCCCTCACTATCCGCATTCAATCTAGATGAAAAAAATACTGCCTGTGTTGTTTCTTCCGTGTGAAATGTTGGGGGCGGGGGTGGCAGGAAAGAAAAGAGGGGAAGTGGGTGAGAAAGAGGGCCAGCTTGGCGTTGAGATCCTGCCTACGTTGGGAAGATCAAGGTCATCCGATCTCTACTGCCTTTACTTTCTTCCCTGGGCCGCAGAGACTTCCTGCATCACCATCATCCATCTTTCATCCTCCTTCCTGTCTCAAGGAAGATGCATTCTTTCACTTTGCCAAGGTGCACCCTCCACCTGGAATATTGATCTCAGCCCTTCCCATTGCCTCCAGACCTTTGCACTCTCTGTCTCTGTCTCTGTCTCTGTCTCTGTCTCTGTCTCTCTCTCTCTCTCTCTCTCTCTCTCTGACACACACACACACACACACACACACACACACACACACACACACACCTTCCACCCTCTGCTGTTCTTTCTTCCTCTGAAGTCTGACTACATAGACTCCAAAGCTGCTTTATTGCCTAGAGAGTGGGCAGGCTACCACACTTGTCTACCTCAGTCTCCAAGTCTAGAAAGTGGGATAATAGCACCTACCACACAGTAATTAGGACAAAGTAAAATACTTCCTACAAAGTACAGCAGGGGTGTCACATAGTAAATGTTAATTCTCTTCATTATTTTATGTTATCCTGAATCATGCCAAATGGTCTCCTATTTTGAAAATGCATTTCAGGCATACTTCTCCATCACTCTAACAGCCCAAATAGTCTTGTCAGGAACAGGTTTCACGGCCTGAAGCAGTTCATCTCCTATCGGATCCCAATGCTCTGTCATCTGGGTGCCACCTCCCCAGTGGGGACACAGATTTCAGTGGTGTTACCAATGTCAGCTCACACTTCTGCCCCTGCTCTGCCCCAGTGACATCAGGCTGTGACGCTGATCCACACCACTCTGGGGGAGTGCTGGAGCCAGCGGGGGGGGGGGGGGGGGGGGGGAGGTCTGCCCTTCTCCCCATTGTGATCTCAGTTTCCCCATCTGAAAAATGGGGGTGACAGCAAAGATGTGTTGACGATTCTCTGGAGGCAGCTCTCAGCTCTGTCTAGAAAATGGTTGGCTCTGTCCTATACTTTATTTAGGATGTGATTCCTAATGAGCTTTTCAAGGTTCATAAATATCCGTCCTTCCATACAGATGACCAGAACTGAGCACAGTTTGGGGGAGAAGATGCTTCGCCATTGCCAGGCTGGAAGATGCAGTCTTAGCTCCATGGCTACAGAGGGCTTACTGGCATAGGACTCCAGAAACACAGCTTCCCTTTGAGAGACCACTCCCTCTTCGCATGCAGAGGAATGGCGTAAAGGACACAGACACACCCCGGAAGTTTCCCAGTTCGGGAGGAAGGTGTTAGCTGAGGACCAACCGGCTTCCCTAACATTCTGCCTGCCCTTCTTGCCAGCACACCACCTGCGCAGCAGTGAACAATGCTTACTATCCCAGCATTGCCCCCAAAAAAGTCCTGTATGAGATTAACATTTAAATCAATGGATTGTGGGTGAAGGCGATGGCCTTCCCACTGTGAGCAACCTCATTGGATCCTCAGAAGTCCTGAATGAGAGAGAACTCCCGCTGAGCTGGGGCCTGGGTGTCCAGTTTGCTGACTGCTCTCACACTTCAACTCCTGACAATGGAATACACACGCACAGGAACACATGGACATGCATGCATGTCTGTTTCTCTGGAGAACTTTGATACATGAGTACCAGCTAATAGCTCCTGGCTAACAGTTTCCCCATCCATTCATGCTAAGAGGGGGTTCTAGCCTGGGCTGTTCCTGAGCATCAGAAGAGGCAGCAGTGAGCTCACAGAATAGTAAGGAGAAGTAGAGGGACCAGCCAGAAGAGGGAAGAATGACGTGGGTTCCAATGGAGAACACAGAGAGGGGACTCAGCCCCATGAGCTGGAGGGATTTTAGACTACTGGACCCGATAAAAAGTTATAGGAGAGGGACAGGAAAGGAAGTGGGGGAGGAGTCCCTTGTCCTGCACTTCCTTCTAAAGCAATGCCACTCCTCCCCCTGGGCCACTGTCTCCAGCACTGTGTGCTGTTGCTGCTGCCTTGGGAAAGATCAGTGTTGGCTCCTACCTGGAGTAAAGAGGGGCCCAGGAATAGTGGGGTGGGTGTCTGTTGGTCAGATGCCCCAAGGAGTTATCTCTGCAGTTATCTCTGAACCAAGGAAGAGGGTGGAGCATCATGGGAGCGCAGTGTTCTGGAACCAATTATGCCACTGAGTAGCCTTGGGGCCTTGGGCAAGTTGCTTAGCACTCCTGGCCCTCAGTTTGTTCCTCTTCAAAATGGGGAGAGGGCAGTAGCCCTCACTTCAAAGGCTCCTTAGAAGGTATGTGTGAATGAGAACATGCAAAGTGGTCGGGTCAAAGCCTGGCTCACAGCAAATGCTAAGTGTGTGCTCCCAGTTGCTAGCATCAGCATGGGGCACAGGTCCAGCCAGAGGCTGAAGGCAGTTTTTGAGTGTTAGTGGTTAGCCGGTTCCTTCCCACACTTTGGCCTCAGCTTCTTCGTCTATGAAACGGGGGTGATGGTGGGGGTGTCTTGACAATTCTTACGGGGCAACCCTGTGTTGAAAAGGTTTGGCTGCTGTCCTCTGCTTTACATAGGACATGACTCTTCATGAAATTTTGAAATGGACCCTTTTGTACTGGCTTTTGTGATCTGTCTTGCAAAAGCCACAAATTATACTGTGATCCCAGCCCGGGCTTTACCCTCGAAGGAGAGACTAGATCCACATGAGGACTGACCACAGCAAGTCTCCAGAAGTCTCACACATCCCCAAGTAAAGCTCCATGACTAAGAAGCTAGAGAGAGAAACGTGAGGTGCCGGAACATTCTGCATCATTGGTGGAAACGGGGGAGGGTTATTTGTTCATTTTTTGCAAATACTAAACTTTCCAATTTTCTTCTAACAGTGGTGACTTCATCAGAAAGCTGGAATTGGATGCCCAGATTATTATGAGACAGGCTGTGGCTTAATCTTCTCGATGTTTTTATATTTGAGAATAAAGAGGCATTCAGCACTTATCTAAAATTGCAACGGCAGAGGAGAAAAGCCCTCGCAGGTACTCGGCTGTGATCTGCATACACACGTGCTTCAGAGTCACGATGGAATCACAAGACGTCTCAGAGTCAGAAGAGGCCTCCACATACCTGTCTTCTAACCCTTTCCTCTTCTTGATGGGGAATTGAGGCCAAAGGAAGGGCGAGAACCACCTGCCTCACGAACCTAATTAGTGTCAGGCTTCTGTGCAGAGGGCCAGGAAAGCCGCTGCCTGGCCGGGCCAGGGTCCACTTCTTGTTTTTAACAAAGCTGCGCCCTCCACCTTTCCTTTCTCATTCAAGAATGAGCCAACCTTAGGCCTGAGCTCTGCTGAGATCCGGCCCTGTCCAGCTGTCCCCCTCCATCTCAGCATCTGTCCATCCAGAGGTCGTCCCTGCTCCCTGTGTAGTTCACACGCTCACGACCTCTGCATTAGTATGCTTGGCCTTCTCTGCCCAAACTGACCCAATGCAAATCCTCCTTTTTTTTTCCTCTAAAATCTGAGTGGGTGGCAACTTCTTTGAAGTTTCTTGTGACCGCTGACCATCATAGCCGCTGTGCACCCCATAGACACAGAAAAACCACAGCGGATGCTCATGCTTAGCTTTTACCATTGATCTGAAAATTAAATAAAATTAAACATTACAAGCCAGGGCTGTAGTTCAGCAGTAGTACACCTGCATAGCATGCCAAGTTCTAGATTTCATTCTACAAATTGCCACAATTTTTAAAAACTTTATCACAGCAGAGCAGGCACTCAGTTAGAGCCGCTTACCTCTCAAACTGCATTGCTTGTTATTGGCATGTGGTACCCCCCCAGCTATCCTCTATTGGTTCGTATAGGTGCTGGGAGAGTACGTGTTTTCCTTTTTTAATTCCACAAAGTAACCCTCATTGCTCTGTGTCATGTGCGACACATCATTACCGCTTTGTACATATTGTCTAGATTGGTGTCGATAGATACCTACTTCTCTTACATCTCCTAGAGAGTGCAGGTACACAATAAAAACACCAGTCTTCCTAGTCATATGGTGATTTGCAGTCTTGGAACCATTTCCACACATCAAAGTGTTTGCTGCTTGGACACTCCTTTGGAGGAGGAACGTTGGGTGCTATTGCCGGGTCCTAGTGGACCAGGGGAAGCAGCGTATTGAGTTGCAGAACTAAGAACATGACAGACCATTTCACGATGGCCCACTTCCCGTCTGCCATACCCAACCAGTGCTCGTGGAAGGGCTGATTAATCTGGATTCTGATTCTGATAGACCCGGTGAAGCATTTGATGACCGTGAGAGGAGCCCCTGGACTCTGGAAGAAAGACATTTCTGAGGATGGTGGGTGGATAAGGGGATGCCCAGGCAGGGAGCTGGGGCATCAGGAGGAAAGTGAATTAGAGAAACTCTTCCTTCAGCAAGACAAATTTGTGCAGGAGAAATCAGCTTGGCTGGGGAAGCCAATTGGAAAAGAATGATAGTAGGCTGGCTGCTGAGGTTCATCAAAGTCATTTGTTGCAGGTAAGCTCATTTTTCACAGGCCAAGGGGATATTTACCTGGAGTACACCTTTAAGGAATAGCCGACAGATTGAACGGTACAATGCTTTATTATATTTCACACCCTGGTGATTCAATATGATGGAGGCAAAAGGGGGTGTGGAACTCAGAGGAGACACAGAGAAAGACAGAAGAAAGAGATAGGAAAATGCCCAGCCATGCAATGTCTTTCTGCCTTCAGTGGACGACACCGCTAGTGTTCAGTCGCCTGATGGATGATGGTGACCAGAGAGGAAGAGTCCCACACAGGTTGACCTCCTCCTCCCCCTAACCTTGTCCCTCTCCAGCACCCTGTTCAATCTCTCCACTATTCTGAAAAACACGTTCATGCAGTGGTTGGAATTCTAAAGACCTGATGGATTTTGCCACAACTTTAGCCGGGTGAGTTAAAGCACTCATTTTGTCTCTGAGCTTGAATTTCTTACTCGATGAAGAAGAGAATTCCCTCCTGTTTTGGGGACTTCTTTGAATCCTTATATGTAAATAACCCTGAGATCCATCCTCATCACAGGCAGTGGCCTTCCCAGAAGCCCTCCTTTATGTCCCTGCCGTAGTCGGCAGTCTACAGGTCTGCTACAACCACCACGAGAAAGACGGTCTTGAGTCCCCAGGGGTCCCTGTCCCAGCTCCCAACAAGCTCCTTGCCAGTTGGCATTGCTGAATGTCCCTCCAGAGTTCTCTGTCTCCAGGAACTGGTCATGTCCATCCACCCCTTTTCTATCACCTATGAACTAGAGTGCAGACAGGTCTCTACAGGAAGAGCAGGCTTCCACTGGCCTCAGCATTCAAAGTCTCGATGGAGATTTCATTCATTTTTCATCTCACTCAAGGTTTCAGCATTATTTGTTGCCCTGGTCCCTTTATAAACCCATCCGAGTACCTTTCCCTCCACTCGACCATGATCTACAAACCAGGATAGGGAGGTATAGCCTTTTTCTCCTCTTCCCTGTTGTCTGGTATAGGACACCTGATAACAGGAACTGTGGCAGCCATCTTGTGATAAAGCCACCTTGAAGATAGAAGCCATGAGCTAAAGACAACGGGCCAGAAATCGGAAACCGCCTGGGACCTCCATGATGACTAAGGAAGCAGAGCCATCATCCAAGCTCGACCCTGGCCGCTTCTGGACTTCTGACTGAAAGAGAAATTACCCCTCCTCTTGTTCTGTGCAGTTTTCTGCTCTTGGGCTTTCTATTGTGCGCAGATGAGCCCAATTTTAATGGCTACACACGATTCTCCACTCATGATTACATATTCATGGAGAGCACATAGCAAGGACCAGACGAATGTTTGTGGAAGAAGGTGAGGGGTGGTACTCTCTCTCCCCTGGTTTCTTCTTCATTCTCCTCTGTCCTCTGACTGCAGCTGAATGCTGAGCAAGAACATCTATTGGACTCAACACCTGCCACAGGCAGGTTCCGCATGAGGAGGCATGTGATCTGAGCCGACTGAGGCCATTTTTCTTTAGGGGGCACTGGATTTGCACATGTGAGTAGGTACATGTGCTCACGAGTGCACATGGAGACCAGAGGAAACTGTTGGGTGCCCCACTCTATCAACCTCTATCTTATTCTCTTGAGACAGGCTCTCTCAAGCTGGAACTGGGCTGACGGTTAGGATGTCTCTCCTGCCTCGGCCTCCTACAGAGCGAGAGTTACAAGCATGCACGGTGATGCCCAGCTTTCTGTGTGGGTTCTTCTGGTCCCCAGGCAGCCACAGGAGGCACTCTTACCCACCGAGCCATCTCATCAACACCTGGGGCCGTTTTCATTTCACTGTACTCCCCTGCTTCCTAGGAGCTCACATTCTACAGGACATCAAGAATGCTTGTCCAAATATCTAAAATGAAGCTTGCTTTCAACAGCCCAGAAAGCTGAAGGAGTTGAGGACCACGAGCATATTAAGAACAAAACAATGAGAAATCTGAACAGGAGAAGTAGCCTCAGGACAGGGTCTGGCAGGCTGCAGAGACCTCTGGCAGGCAAGGATGTGAGCGTGGATGAGAAAGTAGAGAACAGCCCAGCCATGGCAGCATTGGCATGTCAGGGGAGGGGTGAGGGGAAAGACGTCTCTCATTTCCAGATTGCATTGGTGGGGATGAATGAATATTGCTTGGACACCAGCCTTCTCAGCAAACACCACAGCTTAACTGTTGAGGAAATGGTTATTTTCCCCACGCCCACAAAGATGGGCATGGAGCCCAGTAATCTCAGGTAGATAGCATTTCCTGGGAATGAGTCCAACAGTAGAAATAACTTGGTGAAATGCAGGTGGCCAATGAGGTCAGCAGGCCATGTGTCCACATGTACTCCTTACTGTCCCTCAGGATCACACCTGTAGAGGCCAGCCTGTCTGCACCTCAGTGCCCTGAACATTTTGGAAACACTGGCTGGATAGTACAACATTGTAGTAATGTTGGAGCTGCCTGAGCCCTTGTAAAGAGCCCAGAGCTGTCAGGAAGGACTTCCTGAAGGTAGTACCATGATAAGCAGAAAACCTGGACACCTGTATCAGTGTGTATCAGCCACCTATTACCACATTAAGACTAGGTAACAAACATACCCAAACTCAGTAACTTAAAACAGCAATTATTCACATTCACCCGTGAGCCTGCAGAACATGGATGCAGGCTGGGTCCGGGTATATACCTTGGTTTCTCAGCCTCCTGGCCCCAGATGGCCAATCAGTACATGTTCTGCTCTGATCATAGCAAAACACAGGAAGAGTTGTCAAAGAAAGTCATACAGTCAAGGTCTTAGCTGTCATTGGTATTGTATATCAGAAACAGAGACAAACACACTTACATCTTTCCACAACATCAACATTTATTGAATAACAACAAATTTGCAAGGTACATCTATTTCATTGACCACAATTTGCCAAGTAGTCCTGATTTCCTGGGTATTCAACCAAGGCAAACACATGTTCTTTTACTACAATCTTATACTCATATTAACACTCAGAGCTCACATTGTACAGAGGGTGTGTGTGTGTGTGTGTGTGTGTGTGTGTGTGTGCTTAAAAGTTACAGAATGGCTGAAAGGGAAAAAAAGAGCCCACATCCAAGTTCAAGTTGAAGAGACATGGCAGCGGCAGAAGGAGGTGGGAATTGACAGAGATGCAGAAAGAGCCTGGGATGGGGGTCAGGTCATTAAACCTTCTGGATGTGGTCTGAGTGCTGTAGAGTCACAGTTTGAGCTGAGCTTAGAGGCTGTGAGGTATAAGTGAGGGTCCATGGATGCTGCAGATGTAAAGGCCTGGACTGGGTTTAGATGACTAAACGAGCAGACAGATGACAATCCGAATAGGCTACATCAACAGCGGGGACTCATCTGAGCTGAAGGCCCTGAAATTGCTGCTTGCTTGGCAGTCAGGTGATACGGTCTGACGACAGGAATGCAGTACCATTGTAACTGTGATGCTAGGTGTCCTCCTCTTTCTGGGCTCTAGGTGAGTGAGTGGTGTTCTTTCCTTGGTGTGGTGTATCTGGTAAGGCCTGGCTTCCCCAATATGTTTTTGACATGTCCATGTGTTCCTACTGTTCTGATTTAAGTTGATAGACGTATAGGGCGGCACCTTCTCCGCTTTAAGAATAAGTCATTCATCAGTAAGTGCCTCATAGCTAGTGCTGGACAAGTGGTACTGTTCATACATCCACCCAGGTACAGAGTCATCTCCCATCCTCAAAATGGAGCCAAATGATGCTCGTAAAGTGGAAGTTCACAGGGCAAGGCACAGACTGGAAAACCACTCTTTTTACACAATGTGGAATAACTTAGATCTCAGCATCAATCAAGGGGCACATGGTCTACTATGACATTAAAGTAAGTCACATAGCCCAGTCAAGAAGACAAGGTAGTCTGTGGGGCAACAGGATCTATGCATTTTTAACCTACTATGAAGCAACGCAGAATAAGGAAGAGCCATTCCACCTCGAAGGACAAAGTAAGCATTAAGTGCAGAGGTGTGCCTGAGTTTGGTGTGGGGTGGGAGCCAGAGGAAATGGGTGGACTTCAGCAAATGAAGATGTTGGATGGGCCATAAAGAGAGCGGAGGCCCACCTGCCTCTGGCAGAGAATGGGCAATGAGGCTGGAGGCAGAAGTGGGTAGCCAATCAGCCGATACTCTCTTCCCGGGGGCCCTTGTCTCTTCTTGATGAATGAAGAAATTATGAACTAGAAGTAAGAGAGCTCACTCCTGTGATATTTTGTCAAAAAAAAAAACTGTCAAAAGGCAGAGCATCCACCTCCTTCTTTGCAGAGTTCTAAGGTGTGTCCAGCTATGGGTTCCTGGCTCCCCTTCTCTAAGCAGTGGTAAGCAATGGACATGTGAGCAAACACACACACACACACACACACACACACACACACAAACATACACACAGGGGCACTGTCACATAAGTGTCCAGGAGTCTCTATACTTCACACAGGTCATTGTGACATGGGTGTCCGTCTTAACGTCCCTAGAAGACTCAAGGCCCTGGGTGCTGGGGACTCTGCTTTGCTGTCTCTAACTAGCCAGAGCTCTATAACCACATGCAGGATAAATGTCAAAAAGTAGACGATGCTAAGAGAATCAGGCAGCATCACTTCTGGAATCAAAAACTGCAGAAACCAGGTCGACTGGCCCAGTCACAATCAAGGCAGTCCTATTAATAGAAAATGCAAACATTATTTAGGGACGGGAGCGTGAAATGGAAAAGGGGAAGGGCACTTGAAGGTGGATGGAAACTCAGCCTTGTGTGAAAACACAAACTTGAGAGAAATGAAATTGTGGGGAGATGTCATTCCTAAAGAAATGTGACTTCAGGTAATGGCCCTGGGGAAGGCTTCCATGACAAATCAGCCTGACCAGCCGCCTCCTGCAGTGCCCACTTGGGAAACACTTGTGGAACTCTCTCACCAGCCCAAGAGGAAAGCTACTCCACAGCTGTTCTTGCCTCGGACCCAAGATCTAGGCCCCATCACGCTGTCTTAACCCCAGATACACATGCCCCTCCATTGACAATCCACTTAACATATTTTTTTGTTTTGTTTTTAAGATGGGGTCTCATGTAGCTAAGGCTAACCTTGAACTCACTACAGCCAAGAATGACCTTGATATCCTTTTTCTCTAGCTCCGTGCTCCTGAGAGCTGACTGACTTTCTGATATGGTCAGATCCAACCACTTCCCTAAAGTTAGCAGACAAGCAAGATCTTAACGCCCTAGCCTTTGAGGGACCAAGTTCAATCCATAACACTCAGCCTGGGGCTGTCCTCACCTGCCTCCCCAAATCCCACACACTGAAGTACAATTCTTAGCAGCTAGACCTATCTCTGAGGTCACAGCCCAGTCCTAGCCTCTCCCTGCTCTGGCTGGAGTCTATCTTCTGGGAACTAGCTCTCTTCCCAGCAGCATTCTGGGATGTTGCTCCCCAAAACCTGGCACTAAACATCTGCTGTTCCTGTATCGAGCATGCCCCATCACAACCAAGTCTAGTCTACCAGTAGTCAAACAACCAGTTCACAGTGTACCTAAATATTTAGCCTTTTACTGTGGTGTGTGAGCATGCACCATTGCTAGCGCATCTTGTCCAATCTGCCTGGCAGACACAGGCCTCGAACTGTATAGCAGGAGGCTTCTGAGAAAGGGCATTGTCTGAGTCGAGGCAGATAGACTCTGCTTATTTTCCCGTTCCTTTCAAGCCAGGACATCCCTAAGCTAAGGGAACCGAGTATTAATTCCCTTGTTCTTGTTGCCACGGATGGGAAAACCAGCTGTCACCCATCTCAAGCCACAGCATTAGATAACAGAGAAAGGAACATTTCCCCTGAGTCTTGTGTTTTGTGCAACAGACTCAGGGTAAAGAAAGGATATACAGCTATTACAGTTGCTATTGCTGTATTATATTTCAGAGTATTGCCTGGAGACACATCTAGATTATACTTTCAGCTGTGAGAAAGCTTCTGCTGGGGACAGAGTCATCAGAGGGTATCTGTGGCTCTCTCAAGTCCCGTTTGGGGCTCCCTTCCCCAGGCACCAAGAGCTTATAAGTAGCCGCTGACATGTACAGCCAGTGAGCACAGGGCCAACTGTTTGTTCGCTATTTGGCGGTGTGAAGGTTGACTCGAGTCATTTTGCACCCAATTACTTTGCAGTAAATTTGCCGGATGGTTCTTGTCCTGCAGTATTGATCCAGCATCTCACCTTGAACTTGTTTATTGACACATCAAATTCAGAAGTCAGGCCCGCTCGATTGACCACTTCCCAATTAGGGCATTTATATGATGTCACCAAGGCTCCTTGTCATGTGCCGATGAGAGTCATTTGTTCCGTCAACCGCCACCGCCACCCAATCGCCTGCAACCAAGTTGCCATTTTTCTCTGACCTTTTTGGAGACAGATGGCAGTCCATAAAATACATCAGCAGCCGCGTGTCATTTTTATCTTGTTGCTGTCGCCTCACATGAAAGGTGCCTCGTTCAATAAAAGCTTTTGCAGTCACATACTCCCCAGGCAGAAGCTCACAGTACTTCTTGGCTGGGACAATGGGAGGTTTGCTCCTCTTTCTAGGGAGCACCAATGGGCCATGCTATGACAGGACACACTTGAGCAGAAACACGGAACCAATTACAAGTGCTAGGAAGCTGGGATGATGGTGCACACGTGTCCAAAATACCATGGGTCAAAAAGACAGAAGCTGGAAAGAACACGTCCAGACTAAGATCAATCTCCTTGGTGAGGATTCTAGTCAGTTTCTGCTGGTTATCTGCAAATGTGCCCGTGGTGTGTGTGTGTTGGGGGGGGGGGAGGGCATGACATGGAATCAGAAGCGTAGCACACATGCTCTGAGGGATGCACCAATGTCCAGACTCCAACCTTTCACACCATAGGTAGTGTTGCTGACCCATACTGGGTTTGAGCTTCCACACAGGGTGGATGAAAGCCTCCCGCTTACTATGAGGCTGGAGCAACTGAGGCTGTGAGTCCATGAGAACAGGCGGGTAGGACAGGATAGAGAGGAAAGAAAGGGTCAGAACCCAGGATAGGACAGGATAGAACAGGATGGATCAGCTCAGCCTGCGCTGTATAGTTAGAAGAGAACACTTATCTGGAGGGAGTGCACTAGGCCCCAGTGTAAAAATACCTTTCTCTCTTAGAGTCATGGCCAACATAGTGTGAAAATCTAGTGGGAGGTGTTCCGTTTATCTTTTTCTACCTGAAAAGATATCTGTCTATTCAAACCCTTGGTCCTGATCCATGCAATTAACATTCAAGAAACATTTTATCAAGCGCCTATCATCTGACAGGCCTGTGAGGGATACAAAGCCAAATGATGTCATACTCACCTGGAGACACAAAGGAATTAGTCTGAATACAACATTCAGTGCCTACTCAGTGCACTGGCTGTGTGCAACCTTGAACAGGAGAGCCACAGACCAATGTCCAGAGCTGGGCATCTGCTAGGCAGCAGACACATGGGCAGGTAAACTAACATACTGGCCATTCAGGGCTGTGCAGGCAGGGTCACACAGTAGCCAAGGAAAGGTGACCTAAATCTTAAGCCGGGGCTTCAAGAAACAAGCAAGTAACAAGAAAACCCTCAGCAGGTGAGGGCAATAACAACAGAATGGGTATGCCCATGTGCAGTAGGCAACTTCTTATTCAGTCTCAGCTGACTATAAGCCTGAGAGAATGTTGTCAAATGTCCTAATATTTTAAAGAAAGCCCCTAATTAATATTTTAATTGTCAGTCTCCTAAAATATGGGTGACAATTCAGATTACAAAAGATACGGTGCCCAAAATAATCCTCAACTCTTGGTTTCCACCTCTCATATGTGATGATCATTCATAGCATCAGGTCATGGAATACTGCCCCCTCATGGCAGTATAGGCAAATTGCAGGAATCTCTGATGGACAACAGATCTCTTTTTTCCAGTGTGGGGAGAAGGTAGAATCATAATAGATGCATCCATTAACATGGAACTATGTTGCCTGAGGAGCAGAGGTGAGGTCAGAAAAGGAAGGATGGGGTGGGAGGCATCTAATGCCAAATTTTGCAAGTGTCCCAGTTTGAGGTAGAATTGGACCAGACTCCATGGCAAAAAAAATCAAAATTGACTATGACATCTCAGTATGAAGATGGTTGTCTTGGTGATTCATAAAACTTGAAAGAACCCTTGTCCAGGATAGTTTTATGTCAACTTGACACAAGCTAGGATTATATGAAAGGAGAGAACCTCAAATGTCTCCATAAGATCTAGCTGTAAGGCATTTTCATAATTAGTGATTGATGGGAGAAGGAGAGTCCAGCCTATCATAGGTGCCATTCCTGGGCTGGTGGTCCTGAGTTCTATAAGAAAATAGGCTGAGAAAGTCATGAGGTGCAAGTCAGTGAGTAGCACTCCTCCGTGGCCTCGGCATCAGCTCCCTCCTCCAGGTTCCTGCCCTGCTTGAATTCCTACCCTGACTTCCCTTAGTGATGGACTGTGATGTAGATGTGTAAGCTGAATAAACCCTTTCCTCCCCAAGTTTCCTTGGTCATGGTGTTTCATCACAGCAATAGTAATCCCAAATAAGACACCCCTCAGGACAGTGGCAATGTCTGCTGTTAACCAAAGCACTCTTCCTCCCAGCAACATGGAGTGGCCTTTGCCAGATTCCGTGTCAGCAGATCTAAGCACGTCTGGAGTCTCCTGCACCTGGGCACAGAGAAGCTTGCCCTGAGCTCTTGTCCCTGCCTCCAGGACTAAAGGGCTATAATAGAAGAGCAAGTTCTCTGTGCATTTGTTCTGAGCCTCCTCAACCAGATACCCTGGCTCCAGATCTTTCCATCTCCCTCCAGCTGTTGACCTCTCAGTCTCCTTATTTATTTGTTCTGGAACTTGGAGCTCACTATGAAGCCCAGGCTGGCACTGAATTCACAATCCTGCTGCCTCTGTCTCCTGAATCCTGGAATTATAGGCATACTTCACCACGCTTGACTTATCTCTCTCCTCTCCCTTGTCAAGAGGCGAGTTCTGACAAGGCGGATAGCAGCGGGCTCACACCTACAAGCTCACATTTCAAGGATTCTCTGCCACCAGTTTCCTCCATGTGTTTCCTAAGGTCTTATTCCTTGTTGAGAAAGGCTGTACTAATGTTACTAAGGAAAATGGGGTTCCCCTTTAGGTTCTTGGCCTCATTAATGAAAGAATTCAAAAATAGATTCAGAAGGAAGCTTGAGGACCGTTTTATTAGAGTTTGAAAGAAAAACAGCAGAGTCTTGGCAGCTGCCAAGAGGAGGGAGGTAGGTATGAGAAAGAGAGAAAGTCATGTTTTTAGGGTTCAAGAAAGCCGGCATGTTCAGCCATGTGGATCAGCAAACATGCAAGAAAAGTGGCTGACCAGAGAACAAATGGGAAATCCCAGATTGTTAGGGAAATCGTGCTTAGGCTTCTAACCAGTATGGGGGGGGGGTGTGGGGTGGGGAGGTGTTATTGCATTTTTTTGTTAGAATTCAGAGAATCAAGCAGCCTTGGAAGTTCTGATGTAAGTGAAGCTCCATAAACACTGCTTTGGGGGAAGGACCTCTGGGAAGTATAGTATGTTATCTCATTAAGGAGTAATTATTCCTCCCATCTTCTTAGCATTTCTTCAAGTGAACCAGCTTTACTTATATTCTGTTCTAATCTTTGAAGCAGATCAAATGTCAAGGCCAGAAGTAGAACTCAGATTCTATTTGTCTTGAGCAGGAGGAAATGGCTTTCCCTTATATCCCTGGTTTATCCTGTTGGTTCACATGGTTTTTCAATCCTCAGGAGGGACGGTTGTGATGTTTACCTCTCTGGTGTTGCCAGGTGTCTTAGTTACGGTTTTTATTGCTGTGAAGAGACACCATGACCACAGCAACTCTTTTAAAGAAAACATTTAATTGCGCTGGCTCCATTACACTTTCAAGGTTCAACAGTCCATTATCATCATAATGGGGAGCACAGTGGTGTGCAGACAGATGTTGTGTTGGCTACATCTTGCTATGCAGACCACAGGAAGTTGGCTGAGACACTGGGCAGTATCCTGAGCATAGGGAACCTCAAAGCCCACCCCCACAGTGACACACTTCTTCCAACAAGGCCACACCTCCTAATAGTGCCACTCCCTATGAGATCATGGGGGCCAATTACATTCAAACTACATCAGGGAAATAGGAGGTGGGTCCAAAGTCAACCATGAGGGAGGGATATATTCTCAAGGGCCTCTAATCCCTTTAACACTAATCCGCATTAATTTTTAAATGCAAATAGCAATGACATATGTGTATCACACACATACACAGTGCATACATCGTATACATGTGCGTGTGAGAAACAAAGAATAACCACAGTGTCACACGAAGAAACAAAGTAAGCAAAGAAAATGTACTTGGCTAGACAATTTCTTTTTGAAAGAAGGATGTGCCAGGAGCCAAAATGATCTAACAGACCCACGGGAACAGAAAGCCGTTTGGTTTTATGGCTTTTCCCTGTTGGGCAAAGAAAACAAAGGAAAAAAAATGTGGGTCTTGGCATGCCAGGCCTTGAAGATCTGGGGCCTTTGCATAAACAAGGTTAACCAGGTAGGGGAGATGAAAAGATCTGAATTCTATGTCTTGAAAATTTTACAAAGTGAGGGAGATTTATGAACCATTGGCCCTTGGCAGGCTAGCTACCTTAGATATAAAAACAAATACTTCTCCCATGTACACACACCAGGTAGTACGGGAATCTCTTCCCTGTCTACTGTGGACTTTCTGAACAAATATTGAAGAACCAAAGCACCCCCATTTCAAGCAAGCCCTTCACCCCAGTTTGAAACAGGCCTGAGTTTCAAATTCTCAGAGCTGCTGGCATAGGTCCCAGGACAAAGTCAGGATGTTTGAAGGACTATCTGTTAACAATTGATTAACCATAGAATGCCCTAATGCCAGAGATGGTCAAAGTACAAAGTCAGGATGTTTGAAGGACTATATGGTAGCAATTGATTAACCACAGAATGCCCCAATGCCGGAGGTAGTCTATAAAGTTTGACAAACAACTGGTTAAAACTACAAAGTAAGATAACACAGAAATTCTGGAAAGCCCCTAAAACTTGAGCCAATCAGAATTGTACCTGTACTAGCACCCCTAAATGATGTAACCTTATGGTTTTTGCCTTTAAAAACTGAGCTTGCAGAGTGGCGGGCACCTCCTCTAGCCTCCGCTGTGTCGGGGTGCTCAACCGAGGTCCCTGCCACGTTTGAATTGCTTCAATAAACCTTGCTTTTGCATTTCGGTGAGTTCGTTTCTCTGGTGGTCTCTTCAAGGGTCTCACACCCAGGGCACAACAATATGGAGGGCTATATGTGGAGGTCTTCTCTCTGGGCTTGTTCTCTTTCTCTGTAAAATGGGAGAGTGGACCAGACTTCACACCCGAGGTCCATAAAGTCATGTAGAGGTGCTTTCTTGAGGCAGACCTTTTATAAAGCAAGGGAGGTGCTCAGGGCAACAGGCAGCTGAAAGGAGGGTGGGAATCCCCTGTGAGGAAAGTGGACCCAGGCACAGGCACTGAGGATATTAGAAGCCAACATCGCCAGCTTCCATCTGCTCCAGGCTATTGTCAGCATTCTGTGAATGAAACTGAGGACATGACCACTCCTAGGTACGGTTGAGGAGAAGTTTTTATTGTAGATATGAGGGAGAATTCAGCCAAAGACATCTGGAAGCTTTCAGACTGAACACGCCCATCAGAATAGATCTGGTCATTGGGGGGAGGGGACAGTGAGAGAAGAAGAGAAGAGAGAGGTGTTGTTTGGGGGTGTTTGCTCTTTTGGGGGGCTACCACCCAGCTCCCAAATAAATACACAGACGGAGGCTTATTCTTATTTATGAATGTCCAGCCTTGGCTTGGCTAGTTGTTAGCCAGCTTTCCTTAACTTTAAATTATCCCATCTACCTTTCGCCTCTGGGCTTTTCCCTTTCTATTCCTACATACCTTTGTCTCTTACTCCATGGCTGGCTGTGTAGCTGGGTGGCTGGCCCCTGGAGTCCTCCTCTCCTTCTCTGGCTGCTAGATCTCTCTTCCTCTCACTCCTCCATCTCTCTTTCCTCCATCTCTTCTCTCTGTCGGCCAACCCCACCTATCCTTTCTCCTGCCTTGCAATTGGCCAGTTCTTTATTAGACCATCAGGTGTTTTAGACAGGCATAATAACACAGCTTCAGAGAGTTAAATAAATGCAACATAAACAAAAGTAACACACCTTAAAATAATATTCTCTACAGAGAGGGGCAAGACAGGGACCAGGATCCAAGAGTGAGCCATCCAAGATGCCAGAGAGTGCATGGGAACCAAGAGGGCACCAAAAGGCTGAGTTGTCCAGGAATAAGAAGCTGGGGAAAGAGAAGTGAAGACCAGGCCCTGGGCTGGAGAAGTTTAGGCTAGTGGGCAGGGTGAGAAGTTCTTGGAGCAGTCACAGGTACTGAGTGATACTTGTCTGTCCTAGGTTCCTTTGGGGCCTGTCACTGTGTGTCTGTCCTACTCATCCCCTAGTGAAATTCTGCACCTAACTGTCCCCTGTTAGAGACCTATTTCCAGATCTCTTGCTTCCCTTTACTCATGGTAAATACCCTATGGGGTTCTGTGTCCAAAGCCTTGTGTTAGGTGCTGGGCGCTGGTGTTTGCTTCTCTGTTATACTCTTCCAGTGCTGACAGAGTCTTTCAACTCAGACTTTCCTCTGCATGTGCCCTTCTTCCTGCTGATATCACAGATGATGACGGCTAGAGCTGCAGTCATAACTGGACATAGTGGAAACGTTGGCTGTGATTCACAAAAACAACCACCTACACCCAGACTACCCATTCATGAGCATTGTAGTCATATCTACCTCTGTTCTATCCATCTACACTTCACCCAAGTCTTTAGTGTATGGCCTGCACTCAAAGTACATGAAGACTTATAAGCACATGAGGACTTCTTTTCTGCCTTAGATGTGAGCTCCCTCCCTGGGTTCCCTGTGGAGAGGGAGATACAGAAAGGACTTTGGTAGGACATAGGAGTTCCCTGACTGCCATACTTTGGCTGTGTGAACTTGGTGAGTCCTTTGCTCTCAGTGGCCTTCAGGTTGCTCTTTGGGGAATATCCAGGAAGCTCCTTCTGCCTCTGACCACACATAGTTGGACACCCTCCAAAGACACTCAGGCCAACCATATGACATGCACATTCTATTCTCATGGGAGTCCCCAGGACCTGGAGCCTTACCCCTACCCCTGCCCCTGCCCCTGCCCCTCCAAGCTTCTCTGAGATCCTGAGGATCTGCCAATCAAAGGACTACCTGAGTCCAAGGCCTTGCTCTCTCAGTTAACTTAGATATACAAGGACACTGAGAGAACTGTGAAATATAGCTGGACCAATAAATCACTGAATAATTTCGGTACATTTCATATTAAGATAGCAGTACTATACTGAGAGGTGGTGCATGAATTTCCCTTTTCTTCCATTGTGCCAGGACATACAGAGGCTAGCTAACTGCGGGGGCTGCCGCTCGCCAGTACCTCCTCACAGGCTGCAATAGCACCCCTTCACTAGTCCGTGGTCAGTCCTATAGGCCTCTGTGCATCTTGGAATGATCCACTTTGCAATCCAACTCTGATGAATCATTTATTCATCATTATTAAAGTATTTATAAATGTTCTTTCACTCAGTCCCGTTTCCTCCACTTCCTTACAGTATATTGAC
>CABHPQ010163731.1:0-31937 GCA_902168405.1 Peromyscus aztecus | reverse complement strand
AAAAAAAAAAAAAAAAAAAAAAAAAGAGCAAGCAGGGATATTTATAACAATTTGAGGATGAAAGGAACACCAGGAAATCTAATGTTGAAGCCAAATCCTGCACTCAAGGAGATAAAAACATGCCATGCTGGGCATAGTGGTGCACGCCTTTAATCCCAGCTCTCAGGAGGCAAAGACAGGCAGATTTGTGAGTTAGAGGCCAGCGTGGTCTACATAGAGAGTTCCAGGCCAGCCAGAGTTGCAAAGTTTCAAAAACAAAAACAAACCAAACCTGCTATTTTTTTCTACTTAGTTGTGCCATATTATACTCTTACCACCATCACGGGCAACTTTAAGACACTCCCTATCCTTGGCAATATTGTATGTGGAGCCCACTAAGTTTTGGTCATGCAGACAGGACCATGATAGTTTCTGACTATGGTTTTGATGTGTTCTTAGGTAATAACAGGGAAAAATTCTTATCAAGTTCTTATTTGGCAAGTGTTTGTTTACAATTTACCTCTTTAAAACTTTTGAACTATTTGTTTAGGACAGAGTCTGGATTGATTTTACATATTTGGAATACGAAGTCTGTATCACGTGTGTGTCATTTGAAATTATTTCCCCTGGCCTCTGGCTTGTCTTTTCATTCTCCTTAAAGTGTCTTTAAAAAAGTAAAAGTTTTAAATTTTAATGAGATCCAACTCATCAAGTGTTTTTTTATACAAACTATTCTTTTAAAAAATAAAAATTATTTATTATTTATCCATCTCTGTGTGAGAATGTGTGTTTGTGTGTGCAGTTGGCATGTCATGTGTGTGGAGGTCAGAGGACAATCTGTGAGAGCCGATTTCCTCCTCCCACGATGTGGATTCCAGAGGTCAGACTCAGGTTTCAGGCTTTGTTCCTGTTCTTGCCTTCTTGCTGGCTCCTGAGTCATTCCCACTTGATGGTGTCTAACGAAAAATTGTGAAGATTTTCTTCAACCACTGTAGGAGAAATATATAACTACAGTTCTGATGTTTTATGGTGTTGGTTTTCTACATTTCTGCCTCTTTTTTTGATAACAGAGTGAACTAAAATCCACATAATCTACAGTTTACCCATTTAAAGTGAATAGCTTGGGGCTGAGGATATGGTATATCACGTAGCACATGTCTTGGGTTTGACCCCAGCTGAGCCTAGAAAGTATAAAATTCCATTAAAAAATTTAGTCACAGTTTCACACCCACATAGTTTTCGTCAGTGCCCACTTCTATTTTTTTCACTTTCTTACTAGAATTCTTTGAAGTAGGATTTTTTTTTTTAATTTGATGAACCACACTCTTTGATCAGGTTTGAGTTAATGTTTGATCCTGGTACAAGATATAGATTAAGATTTTTAAAAAATATTAAAATTCATTTTCTCCACAGAACTTGGTTCTTTTTCTGAAAATCAATGGACACACACATATATACTTTTTTTTAGAAAGTCCTATTAATTGTGTGTATATGGTGTATATGTGGTGTGTGTGTGTGTGTGTGTGTGTGTGTGTGTGTGTGTGTGTGTGTGTACGTGAGCACACTGGAGTACATGCATGTCTATGGTATGTGCAATGCATGTGCATGGAGACTAGAAGAAGACATCAGGTATCTTATTGCCCCGAGACAGAACTGAACTGGGAGTTCATCGTTTTGGCAGGCTTGCAGCCAGGGGGCTCCCAGAAACCTACCCAAGGCTGGGGTGGTAGATACATAAGATACACACACACAACCATGCTTGACTTTTATGTAGGTGCTGGGAATTTGAACTCAGATCCTCCTGCTCACACAGCAAGCAGCCTTACCCACTGATCTATCCATTATTTTTTTTCAAAATGTGAGTCTTTCTATACAGCCCAGGTTGTCCTCAGCTCCCAGTCCTCCTGCCTCAGCCTCCTGAGGGCTGGGATTGTAGGTGTGTGCCATCATGTATGCCAAGTCTTACTAATTTTACTTTCAAAATGCTCCTTCAGTTTGTCCCCTTTTCTCTATCTCTGCAGCCACTTCCTTAGTCTGGGCCCCCACCAGCCTTTGGACAAATGTAACACCTTGTCCATGACTCCCTCTTCTCTCTTGCTCCTCCAATTTGTTCTTTATTCACCAGAAAGGATTTCCCTAGGTGACTTCCATGTTCAAACTTCTCTAGGCTCCCACTCCCCTTGAAATGTGAACTCTCTCTCTCTCTCTCTCTCTCTCTCTCTCTCTCTCTCTCTCTGTGTATTTTGGGACAGGGTTTCTCTGTGTAGCTCTGGCTATCATGGAACTGTCTCCGTAGACCAGGCTGGCCTCACACTCAGAGATCCGCCTGCCTCTGCCTCCCGAGTGCTGGGATTAAAGGTGTGTGCGCCACCACTGACCGGCGAAAGGTGAACTTTCACTACTACCGCTTGAAGATCTTTTCTTTGACTTCTGTGCTTGCCACCACCTTTTCCTTCCTCTTTGGCCTTTTCGGAGTCCTGGGGATGCAGTCTCCTCTCTGCTTCTCTTTACCTCGGAGCCTCTATACGTGCTGGACCCTTTCCCAGGGGAACTCTCCTTCTCACTTGGGTATCCTCAGTGTCTAAGAGACATTTAAACTTGTTCCAATGTTGCTTTTTCAAGGAAGATGACTCTTCTCCCTTCTTCATCTAACTCTAGTCTTTATTGCCTGCTTTCTTAATTCATTAACTCTCAGCCTTCATATTGTTCAATAATGCACTATGACTATGTAACAATAACAGCACAGAGTCTCAGGGACATTCGGCAATAAATGTTTATTTTATTTATGAGCCGGTGGCTCAGCTATCATATACTTATCATTTGTGTCCTTCCAGCCTCCTGGGGTTAGCAGGATCTCAAGGCTCATGGCTGTGGCTCAAGTGTAAGAGGACAGGCTTACCATGCAAGCACAGTTCAGGATGACTGCTCATACATCACTGACTAAAGCAGCACTCACTTTGGCCAGTGTCTATGTGTGTGTGTGCTGGACTGCAGGATTATGTAGCAAAGGCTTGCTGCAGAGAGGGGTGGGGGACTGCAGTCAGTCATTCACTCTTCACATTCTTCTCCTGGATACACTGAACAATTATTAGAATACATTTTCATTTGCCTCTTTGCTACTGACTTTTCTCCCCGTTTACTTCCTTACTCCTCAGTGTCTAGTACTGTGCTTGGCACATTTTAGATGATGATTTTTGCAGTGGTTGACTGAACGAATGAATGAGGTTTTTTTTTCTTTAATTTCTTTGAACCTCTATTCCTTCTCTATGAAATAGGGATCATAGAATTCAGATTACTAGACTATTGGGGGATTCCACCAAGTTTGATGCTGGTGTTTGGAAGGCCCACAGAATTTGGTAGTTCAAGATTTAGTTCAGACGGAGACTCCCACGTGCCCCAGAAGACCTTTCGGTACATCTTCAAGTCAGTGAATTGCATCCAGGCTCCAGAAGCCAATGTAGTGTAGCCAATTTGAATGTTGTGGTCCCTTAAAAAGCAGCCATATACCTGAATTGCTGGGAAGCCCATGCTTCCAGAAAAAAGAATTATAATGTGGAAGAAAAGAAAGCTATGTGATAAAAATCCACATGAGAAGTGACTATTAACATCTGCCTGCCTGTGCAGCTGCTTCTTAGGTATAGAACATAGAACATGCCCCAGTCCTCTCCATCATTTTGGGAAGGGTAGACCCAACACTGTTGTGTAGGAAGCCCAAGGCTTCCTATGTAGAGAAGAGTTACCATCTTGAGCTAAGTCTACCTCTCAGCTACCACCGAATGCCTTTTTTTTCCTTTGAAGACAATATTTTCTATATAACCCAGGCTGGCTTCAAACTTATGGTAACCCTACCTTAGCCTCCTGGGTTCTGGAATTACAGGTGTAGGCCACTATGTCTGACTTCAAAATAAAAAAAATTCACATCCTTTCATTTTAACTGACACATAATAATAGTACCACTGCTTATGAGGAATAGTATCATATTTCTATTTTTTTGTGTGGTGTATATAGATTTGCATGTGCGCACGTGTGTGTGTGTGTGTGTGTGTGTGTGTGTGTGTGTGTGTGTGTGTATGTACAGAAGTCAGAGGTCAACAATGGATGTCTTCCAATGATCTGGCTGCTAGACTGGCTGGTCAACAAACCCCTGGGGTCCTCTTGTCTCTGATTTCCTAGTGCTGGGAGAACAGGAACATGCAGTCATATCTGGCTTCTTATGTGGGTTCGGGGGATCTGAACTCAGGCTCTCATGCTTGCGTAGAGCACTTTTCTGATGGAGCTGTCTTCCTATCACTTTGGGTTTTAGTTCCCTTAAGTGACCTTTGTGTGTTTTTTTTTTTTTTCACGGCCTGGAAGTGGGCGCACTACCACTACCTGTCTGTCATAGGTATACGAGTTGACTATGTCAGCAAGGATGACTACAGAGTGAAATGGATCAGGATCTGACCACATAGAAGTCTTCTGAGTTCATAGGGATGATGGAAGATTGGATGGCATGATACTTAGGAAGTTCCCAGCATACTGCTTGTGTCACAGGAAGTGTGTATGTTGTACTGTGGTTGTTACTATCATCATCAGCAGCAGCATTGGTTATTATTACAGTTTCCATCATTTCTGTCATCATCATCATCATCATCATCATCATCATCATCTTCCCTAGACACGGCCAGGTGAGGCAGAGTTTGCTAGCTGGCCTCCAAAATTTCATACTTTCCCTTTCATAAAATAAGAACAGCTTCCCAGACAGAAACTGCACTTCCCATACTTCCTTGCATGTATGTGGGACCATGTGACTAGTTCTCATTAGTGGACTGTGAACAGAAACATATAGGCAGAGAAAATTCTGAGTTGACTCTACCTTCCCTCTTCTCTATTCTACCCACTATGTAGAATCAGAGGACTCTGAGGTCCCAATAGGGAGTCTAGGATTCTGACTTCTACCACCACAGTTCAATTTAGCCTATTCTTGAATATCATGTAAAAGGAACCTTATAACACTTACATTTTATACATTCATATTTTATATTTTATTCTTTGATTTACTACTGTGTAGTATTTGACTATATTGCAATATGTCCTTCCATTTTCTTATTGTTGGGGGGTTTGTGCTGTCTCCAGTATTTGGCTATTATAAATGAAGCCACAATGAGTATCTGTGTACAAGTTGCTTTTGTTTCTGAAGTGTATGCTCATTTCTTTTTGATAAGCTCCCTGTGGATTTTCTAGACACTGACTAGTATGATCTAGATTTGTTAAATGCTAATAAATTATTTCCCAAGTTGGCTGTACTGTGTTGTACTCCCATCAGCCATGTGAGAGCTCCAGTAGTTCTTATCCTTCTGGGGACTTAGCATTGTTAGTTCTTTTTAAAAACTGTATCTATTCTCTCTCTCTCTCTCTCTCTCTCTCTCTCTCTCTCTCTCTCTCTCTCTCTCTCTCTGACATGTGTGTAGGGGGAGGTGAGAGCTTTGTGGATTCACTTTTCTCCTTCCACCTTTAAATGAGTTCCAGGAATTGAACTCAGGTCATCAGGCTTAGTAGCAAGTGCCTTTACCCACTGAGCCATCCCGATAGCTGGAGAACTAAAATGCTGCTGTTGGTACGCCATCCAGTCTATGGTACTTGGTTGTGTCAGCTCAAATTGACAACTGCTCAGAGTCTTCACTGTGTCTACTGCGTAGAGGTATCCACATAGACATCTGGGGCATCTTTTATTCTTGATAATGTGTTCTGGGACTTTGCACTGTTTCTCACTCACTGTCTGGGGAAAGTGGCACATTGTACACACTAGGTGAGCCCTTGCTGGCAGGTGCTGGTATCCAGTGAGGCCAGACCAAATGGGGAAGAGTCTTTCAAAACTGGGCCAGATGCGGGTGCCTCCTGTCTAGGAACCACCCCAGTTATTCTGGGTCAGAGACCTTTCTAACGTGCTCTGGAAACACAGAGCAGGGAGGGAAGCCAGGAAAGGTCACATTCTGGGGGTCATTTTGCTTCTGGTCTTTGAAGGACAAGTAAGAGTGTATAAAACAAGTGAGAGTAGAGAGGATATCTTAGACCTGGAAGACAGTGGGTACAAGGGTTGTGAAGTGGGAAAACATGCCTTGGGGAGAAGAGAGAAATTCAGTGTCCCTAGAGAGGAGCATGCTTGCTGTGGAGCTTAGGAAGTGAGGAATAAGCTCAGGTCAAATATGCAAGGCCTTGAGGGCAGGACCAAGTTTAATTCCTGATCAAGATGAGTCAACAGAGGGTGAAAAACATCACAGAGATGGTTCAGCAGGAAGAGCCTGATGACCCAAGTTTGATCCCTAGCACTCGCATGGCAGAAAGAGAGAACGTCTGCAAGTTGTATTCTGACTCCTCCGCATGTGCCATGGCACGTGTGTGCTCACGCACATATCACATACACATATAATGTAATAAAAAATTAAACAGCACCACCACAACTATGCTAATCCATTAGAACTGGTCATATATACGCTTAGGCCCCATCAACCAAAAGGCAAAGAGATAATAATAACTAACCAACCTCTTTCCTTTGACCCTGGCCACCAAGACCTTGTCCCCACTACAGAAGCACATATCTGCTGCTCTGTGTCTATAAGCAGAGACGCATGTGTGTATACATAAGCTCCCCCCGCCCCCCACACAAACAGTGGCATTCTAATCACACTGTTCAGCACTTTGCTTTTCTTCACTTAACAATATATCTTGGAGATTGTTTCATATCCGTACATAAAGAGCTGCCTCATTCTTTTTTAACAGCCATAAAGATTTCCATCCTAAGGATGTATTGCAATTTGTCTGAGCGGTCCCCTCTTGATGGACATTCAGGCTGTCTCCAATCTTCTGTTATTATAAACCGTGCTGCAGTGAATAGCCTTGTACATCCAACTTTGCATACATATATTCGAGTATGTCTGTGGAATCCATTCCAGAGCAGTGGGATTTATGGGTCAATGGGCACGTGAGTCAAAACTTTTGATGGAGCGTGCTGAATTGCCATCCATGCAAACTGCTGTTTTACACTCCCCGTAACCTTTAGAGTGCTGGCTTTCTCACACCCTGGCTAGCACAGTACGTTGGATCAAATGCTTTGATTTTGGTCAGTCCCACAGGTTAAAAAAAAAAAAAAAAAAAGGAAAGGTGTCTCACCGGTTTCAACTGAGAATTCCTTTTCACTATGATGGCAGTTGCACATTCTTTTGTCTTCTCATGTTTAAGTTTCCAGATCTGGGATCTGCTTGTTCACATCTTTTTATCATTTTTAAAAGTTGAGTTGATGGCCTTTCTTCTTTCTGAATTGTTAGTGTACTAATACTGGTGGCTCTACTTCCTGCTGCTGGCGATTTTTCTCCTCTCCAAGGCCCATTCTGCACGTATCCATCCTGGCATGCACAGCCTATGTATACAGACACCCTGCTCTGAGGGTTAGCAGCGGCCTCACTGACTAGGAAATGGCAGAGGTTAGGCAATGGGGGAAATGATTAGCCCTTCCGCAGAGGAGTGGTAAGTGGGAGGAATCCGTTTGTCATTTGGCAATGGAGTCAACCCTTCCAGAAGCCTCTAAGTGAGGCAGGCCTCCTGACTGCCTCCCTAGCAGCTCTCCTCTCTTCTCTCTGGTTCAATACCACCCTCTCTTCCCACACCCCAGGGGTCCTCTCTGCTCACTTTCCCCTTTCCTAATATTAGCACAGGCCCGGCCCCGCCCCCCGTCACAGGCAGTGATTATATAGCAAATTAACCACAAGCTGTTCGGTCCTCATCCAGTGGCAGTTGGGGAGATACTACTGAGTAATGACTTGTGTAGTCGATGCTCTCATCTGTAATTTGTGTATGCAATAAATGCAGAAATAAAAACCAATCCATATGAAAAAGGGACCAAGTAGAAGGGAGCCAGGGTGGGAGGAAGAAATCATGAATTTTGTGGACTGCATCTTACAGTCTGGCTTCAATTTCCTCTTGAGTAATGCAGTCATTGCCTACATTTGATTGATGCTTGTGTTTGGCTAAAGGATGGAAGCAGGCAGGAGAGATGGAGGGTAGGAATTGAGTCTTGACTCCTCAAAATGTGACTTTGAGAATGGGACAGTGATTCCCTGAACTCAGTTTCTTCATCTATAAAACGGGGGTAAAATATTTATCTCTGAGGCTGGAAAGATTCTCAGCAGGTAAAGGCACTTGCCACCGAACCTAATGACCTGAGTTCAGTCACTGGGCTGTGTATGGTGGAAGGGGAAAACCCACTCCAGCGAGTGGTCCTCTGACCTCCATGTGTGCGCTGGGGTGAGTGTGTAAACACACACACACACACACACACACACACACACACACACACTAAATAAACATAACAAAAAAAGATGGTAGAGAGCTTGGATTCTGGAACATGGTGTATACACGGTAAATGCTCCTCTCTTTATCCCTATGGACTTCTTCTAGTCTTCCCTCCCACATCCCCTCTCTCCTTTCTCCCTCCTTCCTTGATTGGACCATGCATAAATTTAATAAAAACTTAACTTTGAAAGAATACTTGAATCATACGCAGTTGTAATAAAAATAGATGTTGTGTGTCCTTTTCTGAACTTCCGAGTGGTGCTGTCTTATAACTCACATCATCACAAGCAGGACATTGTCATCTATACAATCTGTGAATCTCATCTATATTTCCCCAGTGTTGACTGCACTTGGATGTGTGGATTTAGTTATATGCAATTTAATTATCATTTGTGTAGTTGTGTGTCTACCACCAGTCAGCATACACACAACAGTCTCGTGCATGCCGCCCCCTGACAGATGTGCCTATCTTCTTCCTGCATTTCAACCCCCCCAGACTCCAATCCCTGGCAACCACTCATCTCTATTTTAAAACTTTTAGTTTCTCTAATGGAGCCATATAATTGCAACCTTTTAAGACTAGCTTTTTTTCTTTTTCCTCAAATGTTCATGCTTGTATGTGTGTATGTACGTGTCTGTGTATGTGTGTGTGTGTGTGTGTGTGTGTGTGTGTGTGTATGTGTGTTGTCTGCATGTGTGTCTGTGCACCACTTGTATGCCCAGTACCCACAGATGCTAGAAGAGGGCATTAGAGCCCCTGGACTGGAGTCATAGAGGTTGTGAACTGCCATGTGAGTGCTGGGATCTGAACCCAGGATCCTCTAGAAGAGCAGCAAGAGCTCTTAAACTCTGAGCCATCCCTCCAATCCCAGGATTGACTTTTACTCAACATAATTCCCTGAAGGTTCGTGGAAGGTGAATACATTAATAATTCACTCCTTTTTATTGCTAAATGCTATTCCATGCACGGATATATCAGAACTGGTTTAACTGTTCATCCATCAGAGGACATCTAGGTTGCTTCCAGTTTGTAGCTCTTACTAATGAAACATTCACACCATTTTCACAAAGTTTCCTTCATGTGAGAACACATGTTTTCCTTTCTGTGGGATAAATATTCAAGAGTGCAGTTGCTGGGTCATGAGATACTGTATGTTTACTTATAAAGCAATGACATCCCGTCGAACTGTTTTCTGAAGTAGATGTGCCACTTTATATATCTACTGAGATGTTCCAGTGATCTAACTTCTCTCTACTCTTGCAAGCTTTTGGTATTGGCATCTAAAATTTTTAGTCATCCTTTTAAAGTTTATTTTTCATGTGCGTGGGTGTCCATGATGTGTTTGTGTGCATGTATGTACCACAGTGTGTGCATGGAGATCAGAGAACAACTGTGTGCATTTGCTTCCCTCCTTCCACCTTCTTGTGGATTCCAGGAGTCAAACTCAGTTGTTTTTACACACTGAGCCATCTTTCAGGTACCTAATTTAGTCATTCTTGAATTCTTATTTATTTTAAGAAAGGGTCTCACTATGTAGCTCAGCTGGTCTCAAACTCGCTGTCCTCCTGCCTCAGGCTCCTAGTGCCATCTTTTTCTCCTGGTTAATGATATTTACCATCTTCTCATGTCTGTTTGATGGACCATTTCTTCACGCCTTTTGCTGATTTTCTAATTGGGTTGTTTGCCTTTTTACTGTTGAGATTTTTATTTTCTGTGTTTTCTTTCTCCCTCTTTTTTTCCAAATAACAGTTCTATTGGGATATAATTCACATACTATAAAGCTCATACTTTACAAATGTACAACTGGCTGGTTTTTAGTGTGTTCACAGAGCTGCGTGTCCATCACCATGGTCTAGCTTCAGAGCGTTTCATGTCTTCATCATGAAAGCTCACACCCTGTGACAGTAACCTCCCATTCTGTCATTCCCCAGCCCCTGGGAGCTACTCATGGCTTTTTTGTCTCTGTGAATTTGTCTGTTATGGACATTTCAATTTTTTTTTTTAGTATTGGAGTTGAACTCAGGACCTCATGAACTCTAAAGATGCACAGTACTGCTACTGAGCAATGCCTCTGGCCCCCGAACATTTATACAAGTGAGATCATGTCATACATGATGGTGTAAGCTTGGGCCTTTTCCACTTTGTGTGTTTTCAAGCTTTATTCAAATTGCAGTATTGTTCAGACATTCATTCTTTTCTATAGATGAATAGTATTCTAGTATGTGGCTATACCATATTTTGTTAGCCACTCATTAACGGATGGACGTTTGTGCTGTTTTACTTCCAGGCTGTTATTAATAGTGCTGTTACAGGGCTGGTGAGATAGCTCACAAGTTGAGAGCACTTGCTGCTTTTCCACAGGACTTGAGTCTTAGACTGAATAAAATAGAAAGTGAGCCGAGCACCGGCATTCACAGCTTTCTCCTTCTAGACGATGGGTGCAGTGTGACCGGTCTCAAGCTCCTGCTGTGAAGGCTTTCCCACCATGATGGACTGGACCCTTCCTTGGACTAGGAGATAAAATAAACCTTTTCTAAAGCTGCTTCTGTTGGGTATTTTGTTACAGCAACCAGAAAAGAAACTACTGAGCCTTCCTTTTCAAGATTATTTTATTGATTTATTTTTGAGGCAAAGTGTCATGTATCCTAGGCTGGCTTTGAACTCACTATGTAAAGGATGAACATGCACTTCTGATCCTCCTGCCTCTACTTCCTGAGTGCTGGCATTACAAGTGTGCACCACCAAGCCTGGTTTCAAGTGGTGCTGGTAGATTGAACTTAGGGCTTCCTGCACGTTAGGCAAAAACTCAGCTGAGCTACATCCCCAGATGATCCTATTGTGCTTTCCTGTGGATTCTTGAATTTATATATGCACTTTTCAATCAGCTTGTCTACTTGTGGGAAAGGGCAATGGAAACTTTGGTAAGGATCACACTGGTTTTATGAATCGATACAAAGAGTAGAGTCATCTCAACAATATTATTTTACAAATATCTTCTCTCTTGCTTAGATCATATTTAATGCCTTATGATGTTTTGCTATTTTCATTGTCTTCCACATCTTTTGTTATATTCCTAAGTATTTTATTCTTTTTTCATACTAATACAAAATGAACTGCTTTCCTAATTTCATGTTTTGGATGTTCATTGTAATGTATAAGCCTGATCTTAGGAGAAAAGCACTGAGTTCCTTTCCTTTAGGCAAGATGATGGTCATTTTTAAAAAATAGGTAACCTTTATCAGGTTGACTTCTGACTTGTTAATTTAAGAAAGTTATAAAATGGAATTATATCTTATTGAATATTTTACCTCCATCGATGAGATAACTGTGTAATTTTTGTTGTCCTTCATTCTATTAATATGGTGAATTACATTGGTTGACTTCTATGTTAGGCCATCCTTGCATTTTATAGAATTGGTAACTCTTGGTCACCAACTGCTTAGTTTGATTTGCTACTTTTCTGAGAATTTTTGAGTCTTATTCTTGAATTTGAGAGCTCTTTTTTTGTGTGTGTATCATAGTTGCTAGTCTGTTCAGAAGAATGTTTTGGTTGCAAGCTAAATTGAGCAAACTGTTTTGTTTAAACTGTGGATTGCACCCAGGGTATTGAGAATGCCAGATGAGTGTTCTGCAGTGAGCTTCAGCTGCAGGCCTTGAGAAAACTCTCCCTTGTAGAAAGATAAGGCCTGTGAGGCAGAGAGATGAGCCAACCTGGACCCTGAGGGCCTAGTAACAGGCACTGTCAGAGGTCCTGATTGTGCCTAGCCAATGAGGGGCAGCCACACAATGTCACTGGATCAGGACACAGCCTGGGTGCTGGGAGGAGGGTATATAAGGCTCTCCCTGTTGCTGAATAAATGAGTCTGCTGTTTGCCTTTTACCTGACTCCTGGTGTGTCTATGCTTTGACTCTGTACCTTCTTACCCCCTCCCCTGAGGGAGCCATCAGGACACAGCAACACTCCCTAAAAGATGCCAAGTCAGTGTTATATGGGTGCTTATGTGGTCAACAAGATCGCTCAGATAAAGTCCAACTAGTCTATTTCTTTCTTCTTCTTCTTCTTTTTTTTTTTTTTTTTTTTCCGAGACAGGGCTTCTCCGCATAATTTTGGTACCTGTCCTGGCTCTTGCTCTGTAACCAGCCTGGCCTGGCCTCGAACTCACAGAGAGCCACCTGGCTCTGCCTCCTGAGTGCTGGGATTAAAGGCACCGCCGCCGGGCTCAATTAGTCTATTTCTAATAACCAGTGGGATCAAGGGGACTCTGTCCTTCCTACTTGAAACACAATGTCCATTAAATGATCCTGATTGGCTCAAGTGGGGTCATGTGATCAGGAGAGGCGGGGTCACTTTGAATGCTGGCCCTAGAAACACTGCATGTAAAGTTTGCTGAGGAAACTAGACATTCTTCTTAGCATGGGGCCAGTGGAAATTTATTTCTTTTTTATATAATATTTAATACTTCAAAATTACGAAACAGTATTTTGTCAAGTGAAATACGGTTTACATGCATATTCATACATATAAGTATGAAGTAGAAAATTCAAATATTTTGCAAACACATGTGATTAGCTGCTTTTCTATTGCTGTGATAAAACACCGTCACAAAGGTAACTTAATAGAAAAAAGGAGTTTATTTGGCTTTTTGGTTCCAGAAGGTTGGAGTCCATGATGGCAGAGTGAAAGCAGTAGTCGGGAGCAGGGGCTCACATCTTCAACCACAGGAAGCAGAGGGAGAGACCTAGGAGCCATGGGAATCTTTAAACTCCCCAAGCCCACCTCCAGGGTACAGTTTTCCTCCAACAAGGCCATACCTCTCTAAATGCACCACCAACTGGGGACCACATATTCAAACATCTGAGCCTGTGGGGGTGCATTCTCATTCAAACCACTGAGTCAAACATGACTCAGGGAACGTGGCTGCTAACATCAGAGAATCATTCTTACCTCAGAAACAAGGGTTCCAATTCCTTCACTACCACTTCCCTTGCCAACATTTGCTACCCTTTCAATTTTGAGAATAGCTGTTCTGACAGATGTTAAGTGATGCCTCTTTGTGGTTTTTGTTTGAATTTTCCTGATGATTAGTGATGTTGAACACCTTTTCATGTGCCTGTTAACCATGTGTGTCTTAAGTTTTTTTTAAAAAAAGATTTACTTCCTTTTACGTGTTTGAGTGCTTTTCTTGCATGTATGTGGATCACATCGGTGTTAGATGCTTGAGGCCGTCAGAAAAGGGAGTCAGATTCCCTGGCACTGGAGTTACAGATGGTTAGTTGTAAGCTGTCATGTGAGTGCTGGGAATTGAACCTAGGTCCTTTGGAAGGGTGGCTTCATTGCTGAGCCACATCTTCATCCTTCACTGCATGTTATTGATGTTCCCATAAAAGATGTTGGTTTCAGCCGGGTGGTGATGGTGCACGCCTTTAATCCCAGCACTCGGGAGGCAGAGGCAGGCGGATCTCTGTGAGTTCGAGGCCAGCCTGGTCTCCAAAGCTACACAGAGAAACTCTGTCTCAAAAAACCAAAAAAAAAAAAAAAAGAAAGAAAAGATGTTGGTTTCATTCTGAAAAACTAGTACACACATTTTAAAAACATTAAACCACTCAAAGAATATTTGTTAAAAAGTTAATCTTGGAGCTGGGAAAACGGCTCCGTGGGCACAAACATAAAAACCTGAGTTCAGATCCCCAGCACTCATGTGAGAGCTGGACACAGTGGTGTGTGTGACCCCAGCACTGGAGTGGCAGTGACGGTGGAGACAGGAGGAGCCCAGGGGCTTGCTGGCTAGCCAGCCAAGCTGAAATGAACTCCAGGCTCAGTGAGAGCTCCCATCTTGAAATAAAGTGGGGAGAGATAGATACCCAGTGTTGGCCTGTATGTTGTGAAGTTAGGCCCTTGATGGAACCATCTGTAGGTTCTGTAAGAGACAGCTCCCCTCAACATTACCTAAAGGGTGTTATGAGGACATTGTTTAATTCAGTAGTTCTCAGAGCTTTGAATTTTTATTTTTGGAAAGTGTATCATTTACTTTCAAGGTATATCACAATGAAATTCACAGCTAAGGAATGATACAACACAGAAGACATGTGCAGGGCCCTGGGTTTGCTCCCCAACACCGGAAAACACCAGTAACAATAAGAAACCTAAGTAAAGGGCTGGAGAGAGAGTTCAGTGGGTAAAGGCGATTGCCAGCGAACACGATGACCTGAGTTCAATCCCTGGGAATTCACGTGGTGGGAGGAAGAGATCGGCATCTGTCAAAGTTGTTCTCTGACCTCCACATGTGCACCTTGGCATGCACATGACTCCCTTCCAATAAACAAACTAATGAGCAAATAAGCAATGTGAATCCCCCTCCCCCATCTAATATAAAAATTTCCTTTAGTATTTGGGGAAAAATGCCCTAAAATTCTTCCAAGGAACTTAAAGAATTTTTTTTCTTATTAATGACAGCAAGAGAAGAACTAAATAGTTGATTTATTTCCTTTTTCACTTTGACTGTCAGGAAACTCAGACCAAATTAAAGGTCTAAACATAAAGACTGGGTAGCAGCTTACATGCTGCATATATATTAATTTCCCCTTTTTTGGTCTTGACATTCTTGCCTAATTTGCATTTCTGTTCCTAATTCTTTTCCTCTACTCATTCTTCACCATGCCCCAAGCAACACTACAATCCCTTGTAGGATAAGATGGACATACACACACACTCATATAAATATTTAAACATGTATTTTATCATGCTTATTACATTTGACATGGCCTTGCCGTGTCCTTGGGAATCGGGTAGAAAAATGAGGCCCCTACAGTTTGTTCCTCAACCACCTCAGATCTAAGGGAATTCCTTTGGAGATTTCGTCTATCTTCTGTCTAAGCCTAGGCCATAGAGCCCTCTAGACCTTTGGCCCTTCAAAACCAGAGCTGCCATGCTGGACATTAGGCACAAGGAGAGTGGACATTAGTTTCCTCTAACTTGTTCTTGGGAGGCCACTGGGGGGGTCCCTTCTGCTTTCCAGCAAGCAAAGGTCACTGTGAAGAGGCCAAGCAGGCCGGATTCGGCTAGGCACTGTGGCGGCCCACGCAGACACACACTGGGAAGGAACGAGATTGCATCTTCCCCTGGACCAGCGAGATTCTATAAACATAATCAAAATGTAATAGAAACTTTTTGGAAATGCTGTTATGAGGAGAAAGCATCAATCTTGATGGAACCCCGCTCAACAGGCTTTGCGGAGCTAATCAATCATGCTCAGGACTCGGCCTCCCCATCTGTCTGCGCTGGGGACCGAGCAGAGCTTGCTCGCTCCCGGGCTGGGGCTGCGTCCCCTCACCAGGCAATCCATCATGCTGCAGGGGGATGGCGGGAGGGAATAATAGCACGCTAATAAACTAGGGGCTTTTTTCATTCCCAACTAATTTTTAGTAAATGAGCCCAATCCAGACAGAGCAGGAAAAGAGCCGGAGGAGATGGGGCGTCTGAGATGCGCCTCGCTGGCTGGGGACAATGGCTCTGGGATGATTCTCAGAGAGCAGTTGAGGAGGAAAGGGCCTGTAGAGGCAAGAATGAGCCCCGAACTACTTCCGGGTTTGCAATATGGACTTCCGGTTCTGGCTCATAGTGGTGATGAGGAGGAATGGCTCAGTTAATACCTGTGTTGGGTTTGAAATTTGGGAGTGCAGAGGACCGTGGCTTTTGAGGGAAAGTAGTAGTCACGGAGTTAGGTCTAAGCCTTGGGCTGAAAGTTGAGAACAGGAAATAAACCAGGGGTCAGAAGCCAGGGAGAAGAATGAGGAATAGGATGCAGGATGGCTTTGGGACAGAGTCTGGGAATAGTCAGAGGTCACAAAGCCACGTCATCTGGCAGTGTCCGCCTTGAGGCAAACCTCCCAGGACAGGACCAGGAAGAGAGGTATTCTTAGACTCCTGCAATTTGGGGAACGCTGGCTGTTTTTAACTTCTCTTTCTGTCTCAGCATTTTGCTTAACACACAGCAAAGGGGAGGAACTTAAAGATGTTTGTTAAAGGCGTACAAGAAGCAGGTTTGTTTTAGAGCAGGTGTTGATAGTCTGGTCTCAGAAAGCACTTGACAAAAAGCATATGGATTTGTATTCTCTTGCTGCAGGAAAAACTACTCCCAAACTACGTGGTAACTTAGGACAACACAAAATAACTATTATCTCACAGTTACATCTGTCAGGGCTGTGGGGTTGCTTTGTCTGTTCCCAGGCTGGGTGAATCTTTCTGGTGTTGAGCTCTTCTGTCTTGCTCCAAAAATTTAGAGATGGTTCTAAATTGTTTAGCATCTCTCTCATTAAAAAGCGGAGGTCTGTCTCTCTCCAAATACAGCCTGTGACCATTTCACCAATAGAATGTGGGGAAAATGAAGCCCAGCCACTTCTAGGCACAGTTTTTTAAAGGCCCGGAAGCTCATACTCTGGTCTCCTTGGAGCTTGAGTTACTGAGTGAGAAGTTTAACAGTCCAGTCAGGCATTGTGTCCACACACAGAGAAGATACCATAGGATAAGCTCAGCCTTCCGGTTCCTGCTCAGGTCCATACCTAAGAAGGCCTCCATCTTGGATGCTTCAGCCCAGTGCACTCCAGCCCAGACGCTGGCGGAATACTAAGCAAATATCGTTTCACTGTGGTGGTTTGAAAGACAATGACCCCCCAAACCCGAGAAGCGCTATTAGGAAGTGTGGCCTTGTTGGAGGAAGTGTGCCACTGTGGGTGCAGGCTTTGAGCTCTTTTTTCTCAAGCTTTCCTCAGTGTGATAGTCAATCAACTTCCTGTTACCTGCCGGCAAGATGTAGCACTCTCAGCTCCAGACCAAGTCCCAGCTCCAGACCAAGTCCGCCTGCACGCTGCCGTGCTCCCCACCGTGATGATAATGGACTGAACCTCTGAAACTGTAAGTGACTCACTCTCAACTAAATGTTTTCTTTATAAGAATTGCCCTGGTCATGGTGTCCCTTTACAGCAATAGAAACTCTAACTAAGACATTCACCTAAAGTAGAAAAATTACCTAGGTGTGCTGGCTAGTTTTATGTCAACTTGACCCAGGCTAGAGTCATGGGGGTGGGGGCTCAATTGAGAAAATGTCTCTATAAGATCAGGTTGAAGGCAAGCCTGTAGGGCACTTTCTTAATTAGTGATTGATGAGGGAGGGCCCAGCCCATCATGGGTGGGGCCACTCCAGGGATGGTGGTTCTGGGTTCTATAAGAAAGCAGGCTGAGCAAGCCGTGGGAAGCAAGCCAGTAAGCAGCACTCCTCCATGACCTCTGCATCAGCTCCTGCCTCCAGGTTCCTGCCCTGCTTGAGTTCAGGCCCCGACTTCCTCAGTGATGGACAGTTATCTGGAAGTGAAAGTGGAGCGAATCCTTTCCTTCCCAAGTTGCTTTTGGTCACTTTGCTGTTTCATCACAGCAATGATAACAAGTACATTGGGTAAACCCTGCTCCAGAAAAATGAGACACAATAAAATATTTTTCTTATAAAAAATGTGTTGGGTAGGGGCCTGGGGAGATGGCTCAGAAGCTAAGAATGTGCACTGCTCTTAAAGAGGACTGGAGTTTGAGCCCCAGCACCCAGATCTGATAGCCCACCAAAACCAACAACTCCAGCTTCAGGGGGATCTGATGCCTCTGGCCTCCTCTGGCATCTGCGCTCACATGTTCATACTTATACACACACAACATTAAAAATAAATATTTAGAAATATGTGTGCACGCAGGTGCACATGTATGTACATTTGTGTAATGGTCAGAGGAGAGCCTCAGAAACACTTCTACCTCCTTTGAGACAGTTTTCTCATCGGCCTGGATTTCACCAATTAGGATAAACTTGCTGGCCAGTGAACCCCAGGGACCCTTCTACTTCTGCCTCCTCTGTGTTAGGATTACAAGCTCACACCACCATGCCCAATTTTACTTTAGGTTCTGGAGATTGAACTCAGGTCCTCATGTCCCTGATGTAAATATTTTACTGAATGAACTACCACAAAGAATTTATCTTTTGCAAGAAATTAATTGGAGCAGCCCCAAATCCCAAGGAAAGACTGTTGATTATACCCGGCTCAACTGCATGTTTTGTGCTTGGATTCCTTCTGTGATTATTTCTTTCCCTAAATCTTTAGACTTTTACTTAACATTCATGCATAGAGAATGGGGCAATCGTCAGCATTGGAGGTCTTCTTTCTCCAGTGGGATGGTGATGGATTTCTTCCCTTCTTCCTTTCCTCCTTCTACCCTCCTTTCTCCCTGCTCCTCTCTGTCCTTCCTGTATGCATTTGTTGGTGAGAGAACCAGGAAATGTTTCTCAGAGGAGATGATGCTGAATTGGGTCTTGACAGGAGGGAATGTAAGAGTTGAGCAGACACACATGAAAGTACCCTCTCTAGCCAGGACATGTGGTAGAGTGGGTGCTGGTCGTGATGGTTTGAATGAAAAACGTCCACTGTAGGCTCCTTTATTTGAACACATGGTCTCCAGTTGGTGGAGTTATTTGGGGGAGGTTATAGAACCTTTAGCCCACAGAGTCTTGCTATAGGAAGTACGTCACTGCTGGTGGGCTGTGAAGATTTACAGCCTTGCAACACTTCCTGTTCTCTCTCGTTACTTCCTGTGTGTAGACAAAATATGGTCATGTCTTGTTGCTTCTTGACTTCCAGGTGAGGTCATGGTCCTGTCGTCCCACTGTCTGAACTGCCAATACATAGAACATTAGTAGCTTGCTAGTTATAGACAGATTATAGGTAGATTACTAGCCTTTACAGTCAAACAGGAGTGTTATAAACACTAACAGGTGGAAGACATGATTGTATCTGGTCCCATAGCAGGTCATCCTTAAGTGGTGTCACTACCTCTGGACTCTTAGAACCATATATATCCCATCCAAGAATTTCAGAAAAAGCCATGCATAAGGGTCAGACCTGTGGCCAAACCAGAGTAGTGGCCAGGAACTGTGACATCCTCTGCGATTGGCATCTATGTTAGTCTATTTTCTGTTGGTAATAGCACAGCACTACAGACTGGGTAAGTCATAAGGAAAAGAGGTTTCTTTAGTTCATAGTTCTGTAGGCTCAAGGGCCTGTATCTGGGAACATCCTAAGGTGGAGCAGGCACCATATGACCAGAGACCAGAAAACTCATATGTGTCTCCTACAGGCTGTCCTACTAAAGGAACTCAAAGCCACCATGCTTATGTGCATGGTGAAAACAGCTCACATTTTGATAGACTCTCTTTAACCTATACACTGTGGGTATAACCCACTGTTACTGTAGATTGTAGAGAGATTTGAGCAGGCTGCTCTCCAACTCACCATTATTATCATTATTATTATTATTATTATTATTATTATTATTATTATTATTATTTCGTATCGGTGGTGAAAATGTTCCTGGGCTGGCAAAATGTTTCACTGGGTAAAGGCGTTTACTGCCAAGCTGATGACCTGTGTTTGATCCCTGGATGGTGGAAGGAGAGAGCCGAAGGGACTTTCACAAGTTGTCCTCTGACCTCCACATGTGTGTTGTGGCATGTGCTCAGAGCACCCATGTTGGACTGTTTGCCATCATTTGTAACCAGTTCCAGGAGATCTGATGCCCTCTTCTGGCCTCTGTAGGCACTTGCATGCACTTGCACACATAGCATGCATGCCCACACAAACACATACATATTAAAATAATAATGATAATGCAGTAAATAACAATTTAGTTTCCATTGTATTGGCATTATAAATAATTTAGAGGTAGTTCAAACTGTGTAGGAAAAATGTATGTAGGTTCTATGTAAGTACTATATCATTTTATATAATGGATGTCATGGCTCAAATATGACATGTCCTCCACAAGCTCATCTGATGAACACTTGGTCCCCACTGGTGGCACTGTTTGAGGAGGTGGTGGGTCTGCTGAAGGTGGGAGGAAATAGTTTACAGGGGACTGTATTTGCCTTCATCCCTTCCGGTTGCTGCTCTACTTGCTTTCCTGTCCTATCTGCCATGATTCAAGCTGATCCACCACACCCTCCCTACTATGATAGATAGAAACCTCTGTAATCAAGAACAAGTGAAAATTTACTCCCTTAAAACACACACACACACACACACACACACACACACACACACACACACACACACACACACACTCATACCCTGCACAGGGACACTGTGAAGTCCTTAAGAGCCAGCCAGACATTTCTCTTTAGTGGAATATCGGGATGGGAGCAGGGGTCTGTCTGTTTTAACAGAAAGAAGGTTGCTAAACATACTTTTTGGTGACCAAAATTTTTTTTTTCAACAAAATTGTTCTGTCGGCATGCTTTAGAGTCAGTAAATTGAGCTTCCGCCATTTTTAACGGCTGGATAATAGTCCATGTGCTATATGTTCTAATTGTATCAGCTTGTAATGCATATAACAGAACACCTCAAAACTCAAGTGGCTTAAGACAACAACCATTTGTTACTATTCCTGGGGAACTATTGTAACAATGTTTTATCGGGGGCTGCTCTCAGGAGAAGTGAAGTTGAGGAAGTTTGATAAAAGAGTTGAAGGAAATTAACTTGAGCTTCAGCTTGGCCCCAAGGAGGAACTTTGGAGGGAAAAATGCACTCCAGCCTTGGTCCCGCCTGAGTGTCTTTAGATACACACATCTTCTGTTAACCTTTCACTGGCCACAAGTGCACAGCTCTGTTAGCCAATGGCAAACCTGTGGAGAAAGTAAAGCTATTAGTAGTCAGTGTTCAAGTAGTCAGATACAACAGAGGACAGTGAATATTGTACCATTGGGGGTCTCACACACACACACACACACACACACACACACACACACACACACCATACCCATCAGTGGGAGTGGAGGTACACTCCACCTACAGTCGGAAACCCTGTGAAGGTTACTAGGCTTGCATGTCAAGTCTCAGGATGGTGACATTAGAATGGGGACCAACATTCCAATCTTGTGCTTGCTCAGATTTGCACAGTGCAAACATTTCTCTGGTAATTTCAATGGATTCCCAGCTGGTTCTCAGGGGAGATGTGACTCTGTGGCCGAGAAGGAGCCTGAGCCAGGCAGGTGTAGTATAGGCATAGGAGGCAGAGTAAGAGAGAGATAGTAGCCGAGTTGGTTGAGGGCTTGACCACTACACCCAAGGCTTGAGGTTTCTCATATAAGCTTTTGGCAAACTTGCCATGTAGCTCTACCACAGAATCCACATTGTAATTCTTTATTTTTGTAAAAATATTTTATTTATTTTATTTGTGTGTATGTATGTGTATATTTTATTTGTGTGTGTGTGTGTGTGTGTGTGTGTGTGTGTGTGTGTGTGTGTATGTGTAGATGCACACACATGTGGATGCCTGTGGAGGCCAGAGAGGGTATTGGATCTCCTGGAGCTGGAGTTTTAGGCACTTATGAGCTGCCCATTCTGGGTCATGGAACCAAACTTGGATCCTCTGGAAAAGCAAGCAAGTTCTCTTGACTGCTGAGCCTTCTCTCAAGCCACACATAATCCATTTTATAGACCAGAAAACTGAGGTTTAAAGAGGCAAGTGTCTTGCTGGTCTTCAACCCCCTCCCCTCTTCCCTAAGAGGTCTCTAGGGACCTCCCATCTTGGGAGAGAGATTGACTGAAGTCTAATCTGCTCTTCAAGTTTGGGGACAGGTAGAGTAGTTTGAGTGCCATGATTTTGAGAATCCCTGGGAGAGTGATATGGAAAAGACAGACGATAGAAGATTGATTTTGATGTTCCAATCCAGTGGTGATTTCCTGCGACCTGCTCTCCCAGTGTGCTCACTTGAAACTTCTCCCAGTTCTGCCAGTCGTGAGGGTGGGAGGACTGGAATCCTCTAGGGGCCGAGGCTGCCGCTCAGCTCGCCATGCAGCCTGACAAATCAAGTGACTAAAATCCATTAATTAGCAGTTTTGGAAACAGTTGCAAAGTTAATTATTCCGTTTTCTGATGAAAGAAAGCTAATTTTTGGCATTTACCCTGACAGTGACATGAACTAACATTTTTCGAGTTGACATCCCTCAAGATAAATGATGCCAGGAGGCGTCTGTGCAAACATCCTGACCCACAGCTTGCTGCGATGCCTGCCTGCTCCCGGTGCCTTCACCACACTGCCTGGCCTGGTGAATTTGTGGGCATGTGGGAGAACCCAGTAAAGGTTTCTTCTGGAGGAGGAGAAGGGCGATGAAGATGGGAGCTGGTAACACACGGGAGAGACTCAGCGCTGGAGGGACTGTTTGCTTACTCAGGTTTTGCTCTGACTGAGAGAGCAGAGATGGCATTAATATGACTGTCCATCCGTCAGGAGGTGTGTATCCAGGGAAGGGTTCTTCTTTTTCCATGTGCTTGCTTCCATATTGAGATCTCTGCCATCGACTTGGCTTTTGCATACAAGCCCTGCACACCCAGTTGCCTGTTTGACATCTCAAAGGCATCTCAGATTTGGCACGTCCCAAAGGAAGCCAGAGTCCTTTGCCAGTATTGACTTTCCTCAAGTTTTGCCCATTCATGGACATGGCACCAACATCTATTTAAAGGCTCAATCCAGAACCCAGTCCAAAACTGAAACCCAGACCCTCTGTGATTTTCCTTCTCTTTACACATTCCCCACAGCCAGTCCGTCAGCAAGGTCTGCCGAGGCCACCTCCAAAACAGCTCCAAAACATGCCTCAGATGTGGCACCTGCTACCTTTGTATATGCCGCTGCTGACCTTGTCAAAGCATCATCATTCTCTCCAGCTGGGCTGTCCTGTGGGAATACAGCACATCCCACTGGTGAAAATGTCAACATTTTCTTGGCACTGCACTGAAAAAGCAAAAGAAAACAAAGTAAGTGACTGTAATTTTTGTGTATGTGGGTTGTGTGTTTGTGTGTGTGCAGTATGTAGGTGGCATGCATGTAGTGATATGTGTGTGTGTGTCTGTGGTATGTGTATGTAGTTTCTGTACATGTTAATGTGTGTGTGTGTGGCATGTGGATGTGGTATGTGTGTGTAATTTCTGTATATGTATATATGTGTAGGTGGTGTGTATGTGGTGGTATGTATATATGTATATGTGTGTATGGTGTGTGTATGTAGTGTATGTACATGGTGTGTATGTGGTGGTGTGTGTGTATGTAGTATGTAAATGGTGGTATGTGTATAGGTTTGTATGTGGTATGTGTGTATATTTGTGTAGATGGTGTGTGTATGTATGTGTGAGATGTATGTATATAATGTGCACATGTAGGTTATGTGTGTAGGTGTGTGTATGGTATGTGTATATATGTGTGTATTGGTGTGTGTATGAATGTGTGAGATGTACGTATATGATATGCATACGTATGTATGTGGAATGGTGTGTGTGTGTGTGTATGTGTGTGTGTGTGTGTGTGTGTGTGTGTGTGTACATGTGCAGAGAGGGACTGGAGGACAATCTCTGGTGTCCACTCACCCAAGGTGTCGTCAGATGTTGTTTACTCTTTTTGAATGGCCTCTCGTTGGTCTGGAACTCACCAAGCAGGCTAGGTGGGTTGGCCAGTGAGTCCTAGAAATCCACCTGCCTCTGCTTTGCACCATTAGGATTCGAAGAGTGTGTCATGATGCCTGGTTTTCATTTCAACCACAGGTCCTCATGTTTGTGAGGCCACACTTCACTGACTAAGGCATCCCCCAGCCCCATAATTTGAGCACTCTATTTAATCAACTCGTTACATTCAAACTACTGTCATATTAACACAATCAGTATTAAACAGTATTGAGACACTTTACATTTTCTCTTAAAGAAATGTGTATGTTGTATGTGTATGTATGTTTGAAGTGGTGTGTATGTATGTGTGTGTGGTGAATATGTAGTGTGTAAATCTTTAAAATGCAGCACACATTTTACACTTACTTTATATTTCAATGGGGTTGCAAAATCTTCATCCTAAACACTTGATTTGTATTTAGGTTTTATAAACTTGACAGTTGGAATCACATTCCTAAGTTATTCTAAACTTACTGAAAGTTCAAATAGCTGAATCAAGTAGTGTTTGAGTGTAAGTGCAATCAATTGGAAAAAGCAGAAGATGTTTGCTGTCCTGGTTTCTCTAACTACATTTCTAAGTGTGGCTGGGGAAGCTGCTCTTGAAAGCATAGTTCAAAATGATCCCCTTTCCCATTCTTGCCCCGTCCACTTCTCTATAAGCATCCAGAGAGAGAGAGAGAGAGAGAGAGAGAGACAGACAGAGAGACAGAGAGACAGAGACAGGCAGAGAGACAGAGACAGGCAGAGAGAAACAGAGGGAGAAGATGTAAATGGATCATGACCTATCCCACAGTCCTAGGGTAGAAATAGGGACTTGGGGCTGAGGACGTAGCTGGTTGGTAGAATGCCTAGCATGCAGTAAGCTTCTGTCCCTAGCAACTGGGAACTGAGTGTGGTGATACATGCCTGTAATCCCAGCTCTTAGGAGGTGGAGGCAGGAGGATCAGGAGTTCAAGGTCATCCTCGGCTACATAAAAGCAGCTATCCGGGGCTACATGAGACCTTGTCTCAAAACAAGCCCTGCACCTCCATCCCTTTACCTGCCCCCTACCCCAAAAGAGAGCCAAACAAAACCAACCAACCAACTAACCGACTAACCAACCAACCAACCAATCAGCTAACCAACTAAACAAATGAAAAAATGAGGAAACATGAACTCCTAATGGAGGCTCCAGGTTCTTGCCCAGCCTGACTCCTACCTGCCTGCCTCTCCCACCCACCTCATGCTTCTCTATACACAGTTCATCTAGTGACTTTGGACATGGGCTTCTCTTCATTTCTTGTAACATATCCCTGATGCTGCAGAAGTGTGACTTCAAAGGATGGTGTCGAACTGGTGTTGGGGTGATGAGGAATGGGTGTTGGGGTGCCTCTCAGGCCAGGTGCTCCTGGAGGTCAAAAGAGCCCCAGAGAGTAGGGGAGTGGAGCTATGGAGGCGGGAGTCAGGATCGGCTTATCCCTCTGTGGCTTCCTCTTTGGAGAACTGAGCTGGGATCAAGTGCTCTGGGTAGCATCCCCCCAACACAGGCGAATTAATTGGAAACAGATGTCAGGCAGTGGGAGTTAAATACAGACATCTCAGCAAATGTCAGCCCTTCCCCTGGGCCACAGCGGAGTCCTTCGTTCTCATCCTCACCAGAGAATTGGGAACAAACCTCCTACACATGCTGATGGCATGGCTTGACCCCGAGGGTCTTTTGGCCCTTTGCAAAATCTCAAGCCAAATGACAGCTCCAAAAATCAGAGCCCACTGGGGTGTTCATTTGTTTCAAACAAGCTGCTCTCTCAAATGAACTGACTCTAAGGGTCTCATTTAGCCCAGGTTGGCTTCGAGTTTACTACGTAGTTGAGGATGGGCTTGGACTTTAATTCTCCTGCCTCTAACTCCTTAGTGCTAGGATTACACTGCACCACCACACCTAGCTTATAAAGTGCTGGAGATGAAACCCAGTGTCCCCTGCATGCTAGGCAAGCACTCTATTGACTAGATTACACCCCAGCTCCAAATGGACCAACTCTTAGGCAGCTACAGGAGCCTTGGGTTGTAAGAACGGGGAAGTTGCATATTATTTTTTAACTTCAAAGGGTAAAACAGGCCCATGGGAGGTATTTTCCAAGACTACCCATCAGGTTAGTGTCCTAGCTAAGTCAGTGACTATTTTCTAAATCAGATGTCTTCTCCCGCTACACCTCTCTCTGCCTTGGAGTGAGCTGAAACTCCTACATAGGCTGGAAGGTCTTTGACCCCTTGCTCTCTGCCCTCTTACCTCAGCCTCATCTCTTCAGCTCTCCTGGAGTAAGAGACTCTCTTGTAGTCCTGGGTTGTATCACTCCGACACCTCTGTCCATGAAGTTTCTTTTGTCTCCACATTGGTCTAATAAACTCCTGTTCTTTGTACTCAAGGATACCACCCTCCCCATAGAAGTCCCTTGACTCCAAGGTCAACAACTTCCCTTGACCCTTTCCTCTGGGCTCCTCTAGCTACTGTGGTGGTTGTGTATTTCCCTGATCTTTCCTTGATGCTCCACGCTCGTGTGTGTTTGTCTGTTTTTGCTTCCCTGGTGTTTGATGCAGTGTGATGCATAGATTTTACATGAGTTTTTGATGTCATCAAAGCCAAGGGACAGCTAGCTTTGCCCTTTTAGCTCCTCTGGAGCATTGGATGTCCCTGAGCTCTGTGATATGCTGTTCCTCTTCTTAGCACCTGTGGCTCCTTCCTGAACTGATTGCCCTCCTCTCTGCTTTAGCGGCTTTTTGCTGCTATCACCAGGGGCAGGGTAACCTTGTAAATTAAAGAGGTTTACATAGCTTTTAGGTCTAGAGATCGACAGGATGGTGCCAGCATCCTCTTGGCTCTGGTGAGGACCTCATGGCACTGAGTCAGGAGCATGTATGTAAGGAGGAATAGATCACATCTCAAAGCAGCAAGACAGAGTGATGCCGGGATTGGGCTTTTTCTTTAATGTTTTTGTTTAATTTTCACTTGTGTGTATGAAGCATATGGCCATATGTGTGTACAGAGCACATGTATGGATGTCAGGGGATAATCTCACATGTCATTGGTCCACAGGGCACCTTCCACCTTTTGCCTGAGACAAGGTCTCTCGTTGGCCTGAAAGTTCTCAAGGTAGGCCAGGCTAGCTAGCCCAGAGCTTCTAGGGACCCACCTGTCTCCACCTCTCATCCGAGCTGCTGTCCTTTCTCTGGGACAGTCTCCCTTTACTTATGGCCCAACCAGTTTCTCTTTAACCTTTGGGTTTCCGGTCGAAGGATGACCTCTTTGAGCCTTCATGTGGGTGGGGGCACTGGTACTTCAGAGGATCGGGTCTGTGAGCTGAGGGGTAGGAATGGTAGAGTTGCATGTGGGAAGCCTGCAGAGAAGTTGACTTGGGGTTCCTATTCTCAGTCCTGAGGTAGGCAGGTCCCAGCACTGCTGGGTTATTAACTCCCTTCAGTACACTTCTAGCCACTGTGATAAAACACTCAGCTGAAGGCAGCAAGAGCTCATAAAAGCAGGATTTACTGCCATTTTATAGATGTCAGGGCTGGCTTCTACACCAAAGCTGGTATATGCTTAAAATCCACATCAGGGGGTTGGCAGGTGTGTGTGTGTGTGTGTGTGTGTGTGTGTGTGTGTGTGTGTGTGGACAACAAGATGGCTTAGTGGATAAAAGCACTTGCCACACAAGCCTGGAGACCTGAGTTCAAAACCATATAAAGGTAGAAGGACCCAACTTCAAAGTTGTCCTTTGGCCTCTACACGCATGGCATGTGTAACTGCCCCACCTGACTAGTAAATAAAACATCAAAAATATTCACACCTGACTTAATGCCTTTGGGGAGGAGGACTGAAGCCTTGGAGGAGGCTCACTTCCTAGGTCACATCCCAGGGGTAAAGCAGGGTGAGTGCACTCCTAGCAGGAATCAGCCTGAGCTAACCTGGTCTTCCTAACTTCTTAGGAAGCAGTCTGAGCAGGGCTGCAAGGGTGGGCTTTGGAAACCTGTATTCCAGTTCTGGCTGAGTGATCCCCTGGCGCCTGTTTGCTGAGAATGGGAACACAGTGATAGACTGAAGGAAGGCCCGGCCCAGGAGGGCTGTCAGTCATCCTGAACCCTGGCCTTACTATTTCTTGCTTTGGCCCCATTCAAGTCATTTTCAAAAGTTGCCAGAAATAACAAAACAAGTACAAGATGCTATAACGAACCATCTCCAAATCTCTAGCAGTCTCTTGCTTTCATCCAAGTGTAACATAGGCTAGGCAGCACTTTGCTGCCTTGACTCAAGGGAGCCAGGTTCTGGCTTCCACAGGGCCTTCTTGGACCCTTCTGCTAGATCTTCTGAAATAACCAGGAGTGTAGTTTTAGTGGGATATTTTAGTGACAGAGGTTTGCAAATTGCACTCATATGCCAGTCGGCCTCCAGTTGGTTTCGGTAAGTAAAGTTCTGTTGGTACATAGTCACATCCATTTGTTTCCTTATTATTCAGGACTGCTTGCACACTAACATGGCAACACTGAGTTCTTGTGATGAAGCCCACATGGCCTTCAAAGCCCCAAGTATTCACGAGTTCTTCCTTTACAGAAAAATGTTTGCTGAGTGCATACGATACATTCCAGGTCAGGTCACAACCTTTAGTCCACCTCTAGTCCACTGACCACAACCCAGTCATTAAATGAATATAAAACCATTTCAGAGGAACCTGGGAAGTGTAGGAGAGCAGGTGGGTTTGACCACATTGACAGTCTCTTCCATATTTACCTCAGGAACATTATGAGGATGCAGTAAAATAATGTGTGGAAAGTGAGTCTTCAACTCTTTGCACTTGGCAACAGTTCACAGTGACACCCATGTCTCTAAGGTCTCAGGGATACACTAAGTGGCTAGGACAAGGGATTATGTGGGAGAGCTTCTTTCCAATCCTTAGTTCTGGAGGAAAGAAAAGTAGATTGCTCAGGTCTCTTGGCACCCAGGATTTGAGCCCAGCGCCTTGTTTCATTTGATCTGAATTTGGGGTTCTGCCTGCTGTCATACATCCAGCTGGATCTGAAAACACAAAGAACTCAGGGTGCTTTCTTGGGCTCTACACCTGGTGCGGTTGGGGAGCTGCTGTGTGCTCACCCAGCTCACGGCACCCTGGCTGGACATTCATGACTAGATGCCTGTTCCTTTCCAACCCCAGCCTTGTCTTTAACCACCGCTTAAAAACAGCAAACATGGGAAATTATAAAATACTTTCTATTAATTATAACATATGAAAGATATATAACATTGAGCATATGTTATTAATGATATTTTTACTTTGGAAAGTAAGTATAATAAAATTTGCTTAAAGCATAGACTGGAGGTTAATTAGTAGTTAAGCCTGATATTTTAAAGTTAATTCATTAATGTGAAAGTGATTATTCACTAATAATAATGAGGCAATTCTCACTTTAAGGCCAAGCTTACTGAGTTCCCCCTTTTGCATTTATTTTGCCTAGAACTGAGATCCTGAATGCATGTGCTGTGGAGAGCATGCAACAGAACTGATATTTTTCTTAATGATGCAAAATTTGTTTTAGTAGTAGAAATCTAGAGCTACTTACAGTGACAGTTGTTTGCAAGCTTCATTTCAAGGCTATGATCTAGAACCAGGCTAATAACAATCAGCAATAGTAGCCTGGTGACATGCTTTGGTTACGGGGTAAAAACACCTACCCACACGTGAGTCTTGGCATTGGACCACCCTTCAGGACTATTGTCACCGTCAGAGGAGATTTGACTCAGAGGAAGCATTCTTGCCTTTCCCATCAAGCATCACTCTCACTGGAGCCTGAGAGCTGAGTCTACATTCCAACTCCTTGCTCTCAACTCAGATGGTGCCCTTACTAATGGCCCAGGACAAATCACGAGCTGGGGACAGGGAAGGCGTTTCATTCATAGAGATTTCCAACAACCATTTGGTGGTGGTTGGTGGCAGTACTGGGGTGGTTGGGAATGAGGCAGACTTGTGTTCAAACTTTGCCAGTACCAGGCTAGCAAGATGGTTCAGCAGGTCCAGGTGCTTGCCACCAAGAGGACCCAAGTTTGATCCCTGGGACCCACATTCAAGAAGGAAAGAACTGATTCTGGAAGTTGTCCTCTGACCTCCATACCCCTACCCCATGTCATGTGTGGATGCACATACACATACACACAGAGACAGACAAATACATTGTGCATGTGCGCATGTGTATACCCCCCCACATGCATGTGTGCACGTACCCCAAATCTTAGAGGGCATTCCTGAGGAAGGGGCAGAAAGATCACTAGAGCCAGAAGTCGGAGAGAACTGTAGAAAACAGTGTCTCTTGGACATGACAGGGCTACTCACGAACTCACAGCTTCTGTGATTATCTGTATAAAACCTGCACAAAAGAAAGCAGCCAGTCAACACTCCAGCATGGAGTGGAGATGGCCTCACAGCCCCCTGCCCCTAACTCAGGAGCTCCTGACAGTTGATGGCTAAGGGAGGGAGGGCAAGTTGGGAGGAGGGGTCAGGGATGGTGGTAAATTGCGAAGGAGTTAGGGGGAGTGTGTGTGTGTGTGCGTGGTGAATATGATCAAAATACATTATATGTATGTGTGCAGTTCTCAAAGACTTAGTAACAATATTATATTAAAAATATGAGTGGACTGACAGATGTAGATTGCCAGGAGCCCCTCAACAGCTCCTTTTGAAGAGGGTGATGGACAAAACTCCGAGGTGACTGCTGGAGTATGACAGAGGTGTGTCAGCCCAGTCCTTCTGCCCTTCCCGGGGTGGGATCCTTTTGCTTCAGACCTTCTGGTGTCTTTTTTATGCTTTTTTTTTAAACCAGGCTAGGGAGGCTAGTTTCCATCTGGATGCCCTGATTGCTGACCAGGGAGAGAAATAGTTCATGAAACAGATCACAAGCCAGGCAAATCTCCAGGGCCTGGCAGCCCAGAGGAGGCGCAGAAGCAACAAGTGTGACAGATGCTCTTTGGGGAGGCATGGCCACCTTCAGGATCAGCTGGCAGAGTGCCCCCCTCTTTCACCCCCTCCCCCTTTCCGACACTGGTTGTATTCTATGTCTTTTTCATAGCCAAGAGGCCGCCATGCTGAGGAAGCACTGCTTTCTTCCCTCCCTTCTAACTTAGGTTGGGGTCTGGTCCTCCTAAGTTTCTTCTCAGGTGCTTCAAGAATCAGATGGCCTGGTGACCAGCTCAGCGGTCAGAAAGTCCCAGTTCTGCTAGGGAGATGGAACCCTACAAGATAGAAGTCACCTTGTGGAACCCCTCCCCCTTCACCTTCTGATAGGGCAAGGATGATGCCTACGTTCCAAGTTGTGGCCGTGTGCAGTAAAGTTACACAGGCCGTGTGCCTTGGAGAACATGGATGGTGACTTGCCTACTAAGTATGGGTGGGGGAACTCTGGACTAATGAGGTTTTTCTACTGTGGAGCTCTGAATAACCTATGATCACGGATATTCATTGCGACAAAACAAGGTGCATGAGTTTCCTTAGTGTATTTGATCCAAGAATCCTTCTTTGGAGGGCATTTCACAGGACCATGTTCCATGGCCTTAGTTGTACATGTAGGAATCCAGCTGTCAGCACCCAGGTCCCTTGGAGGCCCACATCTGCGGCTCCCTTAGGCTTATAGGAGGGCTTCTTTTTGAGGTAGAGAGAAGGCCCTATGCAGAGTGAGTGAGGCCCTTGCTTTCCTCTTGCATGGTGTGTTGGATGCAGAAGACTTAACTATCCCCCCTGTATGCCCCCACATGTTTCCCACAATGCACAAGACTTCATAACAAGCAAATAGACAGTCCTGGGTGGGAATGTACATGGAAGGTGGTCCTGAGGGGCCTGCATACGATGAGGCCACCATGCTCTTCTACCTAGTGCTATGAAAGCACAAGGTACTCACCTCCATGCATAAAGAAACAGCAATTTTAGGTGAAGGACCAGAGTTCAGTCCTAAAAACTCATGTAAGAAGAACATTGTGTGGTTGTGCATGCTTGTAATCTCAGTGATGAGGAGGCAGAGACAAGGCGCTCCCTGGAGCTTGCTGACTAGCCAATGAGTTCCAGGCCAATGAAAGACCCTGTCTCAAAAACCAA